>JAVFHW010073189.1:0-19968 GCA_032159205.1 Eurystomus glaucurus suahelicus
TTCTGGGCTGCACTCACACATTGCTGGCTTATGTTGAGCTTTTCATCAACTAGGACCCCCAAGTCTTTCTTCTCAGGACTGGTCTCAATCCACTCATTGCCCAGCCTGTATTTGTATTTGGGATTGGCCTGACCCAGGTGCAGGACCTTGCACTTGGCCTTGTTGAACTTCATAAGGTTTGCATGGCCCACTGCTCAAGCCTGTCCAGGTCCCTCTGGATGGCATCTCTTCTCTCCAGCATGTTGACTGCACAACACAGCTTGGTGTTATCAGCAAAACTGCTGAGGATGTGCTTAGTTCCACTGTCCATGTCACCAATAAAGATGTTAAACAGCACTGGCCCTAGTACCAATCCCTGAGGAATACTGCTTGTCACCGCTCTCCATTTGGACATCAAGCTGTTGATCGCAACTCTTCGAGTGAGACCATCTAGCCAATTCCTTATCCACTGTCCTGGTTTGGCTAGGATAGGGTTAATTTTCACCAGGAGTTGGGAGGGAGCCACATGATACCATGGTGACCTCATGCCCTGTGACCTGAGGCACAGGTAATCCGACTTTCTCGGTACTTGCAGCTTCCTTTTGTTCCAGCAGCAGCAGTCCGACTTTTTTCTCTGTCTGACTGTGGTCCCCCTGTTCTGGGTCAGTACACTTTTTATCTCTTGTTTTGTACATTGTTATCACTGTTATTGTTACTGTTGTTGTTCTGACTGTTTCTTTTGCACTGCTGTATTAAATCCTCCTTATCTCAGCCTGCGGGGTTTGTATTTTTTAATCCCTTTGCCATTTCCATCTGAGGGTGGTGAGGCAGCAGCCACATGGTTCAGGTCCCAGCAGGGTCTAAACCACTACATCCACCAATAAGGATTTCCATCAAATACATGTCTTTCCAATTTAGAGACCAGGATGCCATGTGGGACAGTGTTGAATGCTTTGCACAAGTCCAGGCAGATGACATCAGTTGCTCTTCCCTTATCCACTGATGCTGTAACTCCATCATAAAAGGCCACCAAATTTGCCAGGCTCAATTTGCCCTTGGTGAAGCCAGGTTCGTTGCCACCAATCAACTCCTCATTTTCCATGTGTCTTAGCAGAGCCTTCAGGAGGATCTGCTCCACGATCTTGCCAGGCACAGAGGTGAGACTGACTGGCCTGTATTTGCCCAGCTCTTCCTTTTTTCCCTTTTTGAAAATGGGGGTTATGTTCCCCATTTTCCAGTCAGCAGGAACTTCACCAGACTACTATGACTTTTCAAAGATGGTGGAAAGCAGCTCAGGAACTTCATCTCCCAGCTCCCTCAGGACCCATGGATGGATCTCGTCAGGTCCCATAGACTTGTACACCTTTAGGTTTCTTACATGACCTTGAACCTGATCTCTTACAGTGGGCAGATCTTCCTTCTCCCTGTCCCTGCCTTTGGCTTCTGCAACTTGGGCGGAGTGGCTAGAGCCATTGCCAGTGAAGACTGAGGCAAAGAAGTCATTGAGTACCTCAACCTTTTCCATATCCCTCGTGACCGGGTCTCCTGCTTCTTTCTGCAGAGGGCCAACATCTTCCCTAGCTTTTCCTTTATCACTGACATTCCTGTAGAAATTTTACTTGTTACCTTTGATGTCCCTGGCCAGATTTAATTCTGTCCAGGCTTTAGCTTCCTAACCTGATCCCTGGCTGCTTGGACAACTTCTTTGTATTCCTCCCAGGCTACCTGTCCTTGTTTCCACCCTCTGTAGACTTTCTTTTTGCATCTAAGTGTGTTCATGAGCTCCTTGTTCATCCATGCCTGCCGCCTGGCATTCTTGCCTGCCTTCCTCTTTTTTGGGACACATTGCTCCTGGGCTTGGTGGAGGTGGTCCTTGAAGATTAACAAGCTTTCTTGGGCCCCTCTGCCCTCCAGGGCTTTATCCCATGGTACTCTATGAAGCAGATCCCTGAAGAGGTCAAAGGCCACTGTCCTGAAGTCCAGGGTACTGACTTGCTGTGCACCTTCCTTGTTGCCCTAAGGATCTTGCACTCCACCATTTCATGGTGACTGCAGCCAAGGCTGCCCTTGAGCTTCACATTCCCAACTAGCCCCTCCTTGTTTGTGAGAACAAGGTCCAACACAGCAGCTTTTCTCATTGGTTCCTCTACCACTTGGAGAAGGAAACTGTCATCAATGCATTCCAGGAACCTCCTGGATTGCTTATGCCCTGCTGTGTTGTCCATCCACAGATATCAGGGTGGTTGAAATCCCCCATGAGGACCATGGCTTGTGAATGCAAAACCTCTCCCATCTGTCTATAGAGGCCCTCATCCACCTGCTTTTCCTGGTCAGGTGTCCTGTAGCAGACCCCCATTATGGTACCACCTTCCCTTTAACTCTGACCCATAAGCTCCTTTCATCCCCAGTCAGCTCCTTTCATGCCCAGACCAAGTTCCATGGATTCCAGATGATCACTGACCTAGAGGGTGATACCCTCTCTTCTTCTACCCTGCCTGTCTTTCCAAAAGAGCTTGTATCCATCTAATCTCACACTGCAGTCATAGGAGCCATCCCACCACGTCTCAGTGATGCCAATAACATCATAGCCCTGCAGACATGCACACATCTCTAACTCCTCTTGTTTGTTCCTCCTGCTCAGTGCATCTACACAGAGGCATTTAAGTAGGGCCCCCATTGAAGCTGACTTACTGGCTGGAACTCAGTTATCTTGCAGTTCTCGTGCTCTCTCGCTGGCCTGTGATCCTTCTCCAGGCCCAGGGCACCTATTTTCTGGGACTGGCCTTGAAGTGGGCTGAATTGAGAATCCCCTCCCCCAGCAACACTAGTTTAAAGTCCTCTTTACTAAGCTAGCAAGCCTTTGGCCAAAGATACGTTACCTCTTCTCTGAGAGATGGACACCATCAGCCCCCAGGAGACCAGGTTTTTCAAAGCAAGTCCCACGGTCCGAGTAGCTGAAGCACTGGTTGTGACACCACTCCCCTAACCATTTAATGATTTTCTTAATTCAAGTGGCCCTTTCAAGCCTCCTCCCTTTGACTGGGAGGATTGATGAAAAGACTACCTGCACTCCTGAGTTCTTTACCACTGCTCACAGGGCACTGTAGTCCCTCTTGGTACTCTTCAGATTGCTCCTGGCTGTATCACTGGTGCCCACATGAAACAGCAGCAGTGGATAGTAGTCACTGGAACATACAAGGTTCGGTAGTCTCTCAGTGGCATCCTTGATATGAGCCCCTGATAAGCAGCAGACCTCTCTAGACAGTGTATCAGGTCAGCAAGTGGGTGCCTCTGGGCCTCTCAGAAGAGAGTCACCTACTACTATCACCTGCCACATTTCCTTGGTTGCACTAGTTATACAGGGAGCTGATCTGGCTGCCTTACTCAGCTCTGAGATGTTTCCTGATGTGACCTTTTTTTCCTCTTCAGTCTGCAGAGCTATGAAGCAGTTCTGCAGGGGCACCTCAGGCTTTGAGAAAGGTCTCTTCCTCATGATAGTTCTTACCTCTGCAGGTTTTCATTCCTCAGCACTTTTGGCTTCTCCCCTTTCTGGGTGTGCCAGTGGGGAAGTTTTTGGCTGTTTGGCCAAAAGTGGGTTTGCTGCAGATTGCACTTGGATCAAACTATCTATCTCCTTTTCTGCCACTCTGATGTTTTGCAGCCTTTTGACCATCTCCTGCAGCTCAGCCACCTGCTGCAGGAGGTCCTTCACCTGGGCATACCTTTTGCCGGCAGATTTGCCACCCACCCCTGCCCCAGTAGAAAGGTCTAGGCACTTCCCACAGACTGAGGTCTGCACGGCAGCCTCTCCCTTCAGTAGCTCCAGCTAGGGTGGAGGCATCGGTCACCTCCAGGGTGGACAGTGCATACCCTTCAGTCAAGAGCTGCATCCTGTGAAAAGTTCCCACCATTCTGCCGCGGGGGTCAATTAGGCTGAGCACCCTTGACCTTTTGAGCTGTTAGAGCTTTAACGCCCTTCCGTGTGAACTACCACACAAACTGCTGCACCATGCTCTGTTTGCCTGCTCTGTGCACAAGGACCTCTCTAGTTCACAGGTCTGACTCAGCTCCTGGGCCAGTTTTCTAAAGTGCTGTCAGTGTGTGAGCTACTTACTAAGATCCTGAGAAACAGTGTACAGGGTGATCATGAATCATCGTGGCAGAACTAAGCAAATGTCGAACAGTATGAACCAGGTTTGAGCAGAAGAAAGCTGGAAGGAAGGAAAAGAAAAAGAGAGTACAAGTATATAGGTGAAAAGGTGTTATGGTTTGAGGTTTGGGACCAGGACAGGCAGGGGCTGGACACCCTGAGGGTCCCAAGGGGGAAGCAGTTATTCCCTCCCCCTTCCTGTCCACACCGGATACTGGAGGCAGGAAGTGGTCTCCAGCGTGGGAGGAAGAGACACTTGGAGCTGACCCCTCTCCATGCGGCCAGGAGCCATCTTCTCACTACTCCTCATCCTCCAGTGAATCCGAAGCCATCCAACCTTTGGTTTTGTATTATATTGCATTTATTGTGTTTTCCCCCATCTTTGTACCCATATCTACCTTCCCTTCTTGTTTTCTGTTCCCTGTTAAACAATATATATATATCTTTCTAAACTTCAAATACAGTGCAAAGTCTCTCTCTCTTTTAACTCCTGATCTCCCTTTTTGCCCATCTGTCTGGGGGGAACTAAGGGATAGGGAGGTGGGAGAGCATACATTCTGTTTCCTTGGGGACCTGCCCTGAACCCCTAGACGGACACAGAACAAAAGGGTATTCCTGCATTCACTCCCCCCATCCCTTTTTTTCCAAAATGATTTTTTTTTGGCAGCTATTTTCTGTTTTCCTGCTACTGTGTGCCTCCTAAAACACTTTAATGCAAATCTCAACATTTAAAAAATGCAGAAAATCTGAAAAAGGACAACCTCCACCTCTTTCAGAAGGGACCAAGACATAATTTTTCCCCCAACCCTCAAAAAAGGGAGGGAAGCATATCAGTGAAAAATTTTCTTGAATCTTCTTCAATCATTTTTCTAACATGCTGAAAATGTGCCTCCTGCTTTCATCTTCCCTGTCTCTACTCCTTCCCAACATTTGCTTTGTTCTCATGATAAAACAGTGCATATCATTAACAGTCTTTAATGGCCTTACTATTGTTTCGATTTTTTTTTCTTTCAGCACCGTAGTTTGTACCTGCAGCTGTGTACAAAGTATTTCAAACAACCTAAAACAAGTGCCCTGAATGATTCAAGATTATTGGTAGAGTTACAAAGAGCCTTTTAACTTCATAAGACAAATTAAAATGCATAAAAAGATGACAGTGATGAAAGCCATAAGCAGTTACGTCCTAAAGTTTTAGCTGAAACAAATGTGGTGTGCTCAGTGATCTATTCCATATTGAGAAACCTACTACATATGGCACTGGTTAACAGGAGTTGTTAGTCTCCAAAGAATGGTTGCAGAACAGTTGCTTTATGAAACGTACTGCTCTTCTAGCCCTGGGAGAGGTGCTTTAACTCAGAATTTATGCCCTGCATAAAGATGTGTTCGGTACAGCAAGCCTTTATGCAGAGTGGTAAACGTGAACCCATTCCATGACCATTAACTGTGCTTTGATGCTCGGACATCTCTATGAAGTTTAACAGTAGGAATATTCATAGTACCAGATGGTCTTAAATTTAACTACACAGAAGATGGAGTCGGGGGGGCAGCTGGGAAGGAATAGCCTTTACCTTAACTAACATAATCAAACTATATAATACAGTTTAGTCAGAGTGTTCTTTTATTTTTTTCTAATTGTGTTTCCTTCTTTTTACAAAAGGCACTGCATAAGGCAGCCCAACAGCTGGCTCCAGGAAAACAAATGTGCCAAGACACAGGGAGAAGAGGGACCTGCTCTTGGACTGCATCAGTAGAGGGGAAGATAAAAATACAACTTGTGTGTGCTCAACCCATCTGGCCACAGGTTCCTCACAATGATCTTTCCTGACGAAGTTATGCAAAAGTATGCATGGAGATTATCTCAGTCCCTGGCTAGTTATTGCTACCAGCCCTCATACTATTGTTCTGATATATGAGATCCTTTACAGCTGATGTCCCTACATCAAAGACCTTGGCCTCTGAAGAATACCATAAGAAAAAGAGCACTCCATGTAGCCATACATTTCCTCCAACTGGTTCTGGGCATCTGTCTCGCTTCCATGAGAGACCCTTTGATTAGTCAAAAGGCGGAAAATGAAGTATTAAAGGGTGTCTGGAAAGTCTCACATCAGTCAGTGTGAAGACCAAAAATATCCATTAGTATTTTAGACAACTTTACTCCTAATTTCTTATTTCATGTGTTTCTGGAACCCAAAACTAAACTCAGAAAAGCAACATCATTCAGAGGACAATACATAACATGTACTTGAACACACAGCAGGAATAAGGATCAAAATAACCACACTCAGTAATTCAAATTACTCAGTAATTTTAAAAAGGTATTTTATGGCCTGTAATCCTATGCATCACCTGCTATTACACTTTAATTTTTCATTCTAGTAAATGTTCCCTGCATATATATGCAACTCTAATACTTAGTAAAAGTGAGATTCTTATGGAAGATTTATAGGTAAACTCTAATCATTCAGGGATTAGTTGCACTTCATGCAAAGCACCTAAAAGGTTCAGAGCACAAAAGGGAATAATATCTAAAACTACCATAGTAAATTAAATTCTTCTTTGCTTCCAGTACTTTTAAAGCATAAAGTGTATTTTAGGTTTACAAGAATAAACAGTGGCAATTCATTTTTCAGAAGACTTGGGTAAAAAAAGCTATCACTAAATCCACCCTGAGTACATTCAGCTGCAGATTCAGACACACAGAGAAATGCTCTGGGAACTTTTCAATACTCCTTGAAATGGTAAACATATCAGGTTCTTCAGACATGTTTTTCTGGGGTCTTGCAGAGAATGCAAGAATTTTGCCCCCCGTTTTGCTATTCCTGTTCACTGCATCCTCTAGTGGCAAAAAAAAAAAAAAAAATTTAAAGTTTTCAAACCCTTTCTTGGCCTTACTGTCAATGCAAGAAACATCTTTTAATAAATGTATTTTTACATTTTTTCACAGGTATTTCAGCTCTCTTTCACTTGTGCCACACCACAGCTGAGCACGTTTATATGAGTTTTTAATTAAGGTATTAATGCCTTAAATAGACTGTTAAATATAAATAAATAGACAATGCTATTATCATGCAAGTAATACGTGGTTTCACAAGAATTCTGCTGTAATCAAGGTCACTCATGCCATCTGTACATTAACATGATAACTTATTTACCCATAATCAATGAACAGCTCTCTTGGCCACTTGAAATCTCAAGGCCCTGTCCGTCTGCTACAGATACACTGCAATATCCCTTAGCTTAGCACAATTTTAATGTAGTTTGCACAATATTGCACATGATTTTGTCTGGATTTTATGATGTAACTAGAATACAAAGTAATGATAATCAGGAAGTCCAAAAGTTACAGAATCTAAACTCATCAGCCAAGAACTAATCCTAACCATACAAAGAAAAGAAAATAACTAACCAACCAAACAAAAACAAACAAACAAACAAAAAAAAACAACAGAAAAAAAAAAACCAAAACCAACCATGGATATACTTTAAAAAGTAGCTGTAAGCAAATTCAAGATTCTGGAATAGCTAGAAGCAATGAAAGCACAATTCAAATTACTGCTCCCAATTAGATTAAGGTATTCGGAGCAAACACACCCCTACCATAAGCCAGAGGGATTTGTAGATGTCTTACAGAGTGTTAAAGGATGCCTACATTGGATATACACTGCTGGTCTGCAGTATGCCTGTCTCAGACAGATGCACTCTGAGAGGGTAGTATACTTGTAATTTCTACAAATTGTCACATCAAAATAAAAAGATTATATCCAGTTAACTTCTACTAAAGATTTTAAGTAGTCACATTGTGCTGTTAGCTTATGCTAACAGGACATAAAAGCCTAGTTTTAAGACGTGTATGTCCTCAGAATGAGTTGAAAGATACATGCCCACTTCTCACCTCAGTAAAGAAAGATTTTGCTGACTTTGACAAAACAAGCATGCCTTTTTAATGCTATCACCAGTTTTTCACATAGTCTACACCACAAATTGCATGCAGTTTTTTTCATAAATGTATTTAATTCAGCAGTGTGCAGCACATGAACTTTCCAAAAATAGAATTAACTCCCTTCTTTGTTTTGAATGAATCTGTGTTTCCGTAACAATTGATTACAACATTGTCTTCATTATAGTTACAATGGATTACCATTAAAATCAATGTACACCAACTCAAGCATCTATACGTAATTTGCAGAAATGTGCCTGATCCTAGGCTTCTATAAGTAACATACTCATTTACGGGGAGGTCACTGTTAAACGGACATGCTACACCAGTATCTATTGACTATCTGAAGCGACTTCTCAGCTGTAAAATATACATTTAGCAATTATTGTTTATGCCTTTTTTTTTTCATACCAAACACCTCATCTCCTTTGGAACCTCTTCCACAATCATCTTGTAATCAATGCAAATGCTTAAATTTCTTCATGCTTTTTAAGCATAACTAGATATTATGTTAATTTATACAGGGTACATTAACTTATTTTTACCCTGATACTTTTCCTCTCCATCTTTTGTAAATGGTCTCCACAGTAATGCAAATGAAAGGCTTTCCCTGGCAAGTACCATTTTGTGTCATATTTCAGTTAAACAAATTCTCAGAACTGACTCAAAAACCAAAATATAATTTAGTATTTGCAAAGAAAGAGTAAATTGCACTCAAGATCTGGTACTGTAGAGATTCTGTACATATTTAGGATGGTGACTTTAAACTACAGATGACATTTTAGAACTAGTATATGTACCTAGAGCAAATGCATATATTACATATGCGTATACATAGCGATAAACATACACACGTTGTGCTGTCTTTCAGCCTATTTTGCTTACTTTGTAGGAGAAGAAAAGCATCAGTTCCATTAAACACACAAAAACAGATAAACACATACTCCCTAGCTTCTCTGTTGCAAACCAACACATTTTGTTGTAAAATTGAACTAGCACATATAATGTCAAAAACTGATTTGTTTTCATATGAAATCCTTTTTATCCAGGATTGTATTCCTGTTTGCTTTAAGCTCTTCAGAAATTGGACTGATCCACTAGTTAGTACCATCACATGTCTCATGAGCACCCTCTACTGACTAAGGTTCTCAATACTGCTGATGTTCAATGGTGAACGATTACTCAGTTTTGCAACGTCCCCGCTAACCTGTATGCATTCAGACAAAACAGCATGATTAACCATTTTTTTCCCCTGATTCTTATACACTATTTGTTGCTGTGATTCCTTTGACACAAATAGGTACTAATATCCAAATTTTTCATGCCTTCCAAACATCACTTCCATACATACTGCAACATGTATAGCATAGTACTATCACACGTGCTCTATCATTAAGTTACACTACCATTCCACTATGTACAACAGGAGCTAGTTCAGATACTAGCAGTCTAAGTGGAGCTACGCTCATAACCAGCCAGTTTAATCTAGCTCTCAGATGGGTTTTGCTGCTGCAATTAAGAGGTTACTAGTACAAAGACAGCTATTTTAAAAGCCCTGGAGTACCTAGAAGGCAGTATAGGCACACTCTTTGCCTGATCAGAAAAGGAAACACTAAAGAAATGGGTGAAAACCAAGAGATGCTGATTAAAAGCAACTTAGTATTTTCATGAAAACCTTTGAATTCCTCCAACATAACATCAATTTTTTCAGATATTCAGTTAAAACAATGAAATAGTTTAAACCAAGACAGAGCATACCCTGTTTTCTCACTTGCTCTATTTCATACAAGAAAAGTGTTTCAGTATATTTTTTAAAAAGTAATACATTTGTATATTTTTGCTTTAGCTTACATTTCTGCCTTTTAAACTCAGTTTCAGCTTACTGAAAAAGCTAATATAGATTTCATTATACAGAAAAGATGGTTTAACTGAAGTGCAAATTCAATACCAAAGAAGGCAGCCCTGCTTGAAATGTGTACAAATCAATTATATTGATTTGAAAAGAGTTGTTCTTTAATTTAATACACAGATTACCAAAGGCCAGAATTGAAAAAGTCCTATATTTCAGTGGGTAGGTTTTACTGAAAAACTGATCACCTGTAAGACACTTACTTGACATATTTCTTTCTTTTCTAAATGACATGACTTTTAGGAGCCCCTTAAACTCTTACAGGTGTAACCATAACCATAGAGTTACAGGTGTAACTCTAACTATATTAACCTGTCATCTACTTAAAACTTGAATTCAAAGCAAAATATTAAGGATCAGCTGAAACATTATGAAAACTTGAAAGACTGCAATTTAGACACAATATTTTTATTTTACATCTTTTCTCTGGGTTTCTTCAAACCTCTTCCCTTTATTAGACAAGGCAGAATCAAGGCAGACTTAGTGGTCCACACAGCTGACAATACTGGGAAGTCTTACGATTAGACAGACCAGAGACAGCAGGACCTAATTCACTTCTTGCAGTGAAACTACACTCAAAGAATTTCATTAACATACACTGACTCTGCACCAGTGGTGTAAGATGGTAACATTCTAAACTTTGTTTGTCTTACTATGAATTTTTCACCAATTTCACGAACCTTCTTTTAAGAAACACAATGGGAACACTTCACCAGCATACAGGAGGCTTTTACAGAAACCTTAGAACAATGCTTCAGAAGCATGCCTGGGCACAGCCATCAGGTATAACCAGTCTTGTGCTCTCTGCACCTAGGATCCTGCCATTCTCCACTGCCAGAATGACTTTCAGGCTAACCAACAGAAGAAATACAAGCACACTGAACCTCAGCAATGTCATCTCTAGCTGTGCAGCTCCTTGTAAGATGCTAACCATTGGCAGAAGTTAAAGCTGTCATAAATAGCAGTAAGTTACACCAAGGGTCAATTCAGAAAAAAAAAAATAAACAAACTTAGCAATTTGTTCTGTAACTAAATGTATGAATATAATTTAGCACAACAATATGAGGGGAAGCCAAACTATGGTCTTTAAGATAAACTGTTTTAGTAATGCTTTTTCAAATGCTTTTAAAAACATCAACAGATTAATGAGTGTTGTGGTTTAATCCCAGTCAGCAACTAAGCACCGCACAGCCACTTGCTCACTCCGCGCTCCCCCTGTGGGATGGGGAAGAGAATCGAAAAAGTAAAAGTGAGAAAACTGATGTGTTCAGATAAAGACTGTTTAATAACGACAGCAGAAAGTTGCACATGCAAGCAAAGCAAAACAAGGAATTCATTCACTATTTCCCATCAGCAGGCAGCTGTTGAGCCCTCTCCAGGAAAGCAGGGCTCCATCACACATAACAGTTAGCTGGGAAGACAAATGCCATTACTTTGAATGTCCTATCCCCCCACCCCTTTCCTTCTTCTTCCCCCAGATTTATAGGCTGAGCATGACATCATATGGTGTGGAATATCCCTTTGGTCAGTGGGGGTCAGCTGTCCCCACTGTGTCCCCTCCCACCTTCTTGTGCACTCCCAGCCTGCCCACTGGTGGGGTGGTGAGAGGCAGAAAAAGTCTTGACTGTGTAAGCACTGCTCAGCAATAGCTAAAACATCCCTCTGTTATCAACACTGTTGCCAGCACAAATCCAAAACAGCCCCATACCAGCTACTATGAAGAAAATCAACTCTAACCCAGCCAAAAATAGCACACAATGAGCTTTGACAAACAGTATTGTGAGTTAGCAAAGATATGACAAGTCTGTAAAAATGGCACCAGAACTATAATGAACTCTGGTGCTGATTCTTCAAACACTTTTGTCTGGAATTTTATAACCGTATTTATCCGTGTTTACTTTCACTCATTTTCTCTATTTATTCTTAGATAAAATGTATACAATCATTCACTATTCCATCTAAAAGCAAGCACAGAATAAGCTTGCTATCTTATACAACAAAATACAATCTTGCTTATGAAATACAGATGCAAAATCTTCTACTTCATGTTTTGAGCAGGAGAAACCTCCTGAAACAAAAATGTGACCAATATATCATTATTTATCCCAAAATCACAAGACTTCACTGATTTTTGTGGTATTTAACTTCTTGCTGAAGAGCTGACACTATATAAACACTGCCGGCTGACACTCCTCAGAAACACAGCTCTAGCTAGCACTGCCACCTGCTGTTGACGTTAATTTTCTTTCCTGCTCAATAGCATTCAAACACTTTTGTACAGCTAGTTTTGCTTAGTCTATAAGAAAGACATATAACCAGCCTTGATTCTTTAACCATTTTAAACACCGCTCATTGTTACAGTTTCTGTTGGCAGGAGATACATAATCATCATCTTCTCATGCTTTTTAAAGCACACAGAATAATCACAGTAAAGAAGCAAGACCTTCTGTCTACTTCAGAAGCGTTTGTTTAGGATCCTGTATGTGTTTCTTAAAAAGTTTTAACAGAATAAAAATTAAAGAGTAAATTAAAGAACTACAAATTTATTAAAATCATAATTTTTTTTTTTTAAACCATGACAAACCTAGCACAGAAATTCAAGATGTGTTAAATGGGTTCTACTATTCTTTAGAAAGTAGACGTACTAAATGTGTTGTGGGGTTTTATTATTTCTTAATTTAGGCCTTCATTTTTACAGTGTCAACAGCATGCTGAAAATCTAATCTAAGGGCGCTACTTTCCAATGAAACAGAGACTATTACATTATTCCTTTGCAACTATCCTTGGAGCTATCCTAAGATTTTGCATAGACAAAAATGCAAGCAAATTAAAGAATAATTTTATTTCTGAAATTCAAACTTGGCGCATGTACATTCTTTAGTTTTATATATCACAGAATCACAGAATCACAGAATTGTTATGGTTGGAAAGGACCTCCAGGGTCATCAAGTCCAACCTTCTCCTAGCATCACTCTAACCACTACACCACTACACCATATCCTCAAGCACTGCATCTATTTGTTCCTTAAACACCTCCAGGGATGGTGACTCCACCACCTCTCTGGGCAGTCCATTCCAGTGCCTAGCTACCCTCTCAGTGAAAAATTTCTTCCTAATATCCAATCTAAACCTCCCCTGACGCAACTTCAGGCCATTTCCCCTCGTCCTATCATTACTAATTTGAGAGAAGAGACCAACACCAGCCTCGCTACAACCTCCTTTTAGGTAGTTGTAGAGGGCAATGAGGTCTCCTCTCAGTCTCCTCTTCTCTAGACTAAACAAACCCAGTTCCCTCAACTGTTCTTCATAGGGCATGCTTTCCAGCCCTTTCACCAGCTTCGTTGCCCTTCTCTGTACCCGCTCCAGCACCTCAATGTCCTTCTTGTACTGTGGTGACCAAAACTGGACACAGTACTCAAGGTGCGGTCTCACGAGTGCCGAGTACAGTGGCACAATCACCTCCCTACTCCTGCTGGTCACACCGTTTCTGATACAGGCCAGGATGCCATTGGCCTTCTTGGCCACCTGGGCACACTGCTGGCTCATGTTCAGCCAGCTGTCCACCAGCACCTCCAGATCCTTTTCCGCCAGGCAGCTCTCCAGCCACTCCTCCCCAAGCCTGTAGCATTGCTGGGGGTTGTTGTGACCAAAGTGCATGACCCGGCACTTGGCTTTGTTAAACTTCATACAATTGACCTCAGCCCATCACTCCAGCCTGTCCAGATCCCGCTGCAGAGCCTTCCTACCCTCAAGCAGATCGACACGTGTGCTTAATTTTGTGTCATCTGCAAATTTACTGAGGGTGCATTCAATTCCCTCGTCCAGGTCATTGATGAAGATATTAAACAAGACAGGTCCCAAAACTGAGCCCTGAGGGACCCCGCTTGTGACCGGTTGCCAACTGGATTTCACTCCATTCACTACCACCCTCTGGGCTTGGCCATCCAGCCAGTTTCTAACCCAGTGAAGAGTCCTCCTGTCTATGCCATGAGCTGCCAGCTTCTCCAGCAGAATGCTGTGGGAAACGGTGTCAAATGCCTTCCTGAAGTCCAGACAGACAACATCCAACGCTTTTCCCTTATCCACTAGGCGGGTCACTTGATCATAGAAGGAGATCAGGTTGGTTAAACAGGACTTGCCCTTCATGAACCCATGTTGGCTGGGCCTGATCCCCCCATTGTCCTGCACTTGCCGTGTGATCACCCCCAAGATGAGCTGTTCCATAACCTTTCCCGGGACCGAGGTCAGGCTGACAGTCCTGTAGTTTCCCGGATCATCCTTCCTGCCCTTCTTACGGATGAGTGTCACATTGGCAAGTCTCCAGTCATCCGGGACCTCCCCAGTTGACCAGGATTGCTGATAAATGATGGAGAGCGGCTTGGCAAGTTCCTCTGCCAGCTCCTTCAGTACTCTCGGGTGGATCCCATCTGGCCCCATAGATTTGTGGGTTTCCAGTTGGCTTAGAAGGTGGTTAACTACCACTTCCTGGATTATGAGGGGATTATTCTGGTCTCCATTCCTATCTTCCAGTTCAGGGGATTGTATACCATCAGGATAACCAGCCTGACTATTAAAGACTGAGGCAAAGAAGGCATTAAGCACCTCAGCCTTTTCCTCATCCTTGGTAATGATGTTCCCCCTTGCATCCAGTAAAGGATGGAGATTCTCCCTGGTTCTTTTCTTGTTGTTAATATATTTGTAAAAACTCTTTTTGTTGTCTCTATATGGTTATATAAATGTGTGATTTTATAGATGTAATTTTTATTTGTATATAAATGTGTATGCTTGATGTCTGTGTGTGTAAATATATAAAAACATATAATATGGTCCAAAATCTACTACCAAATTTCAGGGCATAGTAACTTAGCCGTGCTATCCTCACAGTTGGCTGCTCAGAATACTGAGCTGGAAGGGAAATCTTCCTTTTTGAGTGCTTGTTCTTGAAGGCTGAATGCCACGAAAAAGTCCATCACTTAAATTGTTAAAAAGAAGTAAGATGCACTGTGGGATAAAAAGCAACTGGGTTAGATTTGAGGAATAAGGCTGAGAATTTTTTTTGTCCTCTTTATGGCAGTTCTTTCTTCTAGTCACTACGGTGACCATAAAGAAACCTTTAGGTATACTACTTCCCCTACACAAACCAGGAATTTTAGAAAGGCAGCAGAGGGACTGGGCTGATAGAACAAGAACATTGGTAATGTTAAGACACTATATGAATATAAATAACATTTGTCAAGAAAAGAGTAGAGTAAGCAGTTAATACAGTGATGACTATACTTCAGTTCAACTATTTCTAATGAAGAAGAGACAGAGGAGAATGTGACAGAGTTGTACTGAGTGACATGAAATAGATACATGACAAACAGCTATTCACTCTCTTCCAATAAGGAAAGAATCAAAAGAGAGTACAAGGCAGCAGGTCCAAAGTGAAAACACCACCACACATACACACAAAAATGTTTTTACCCAAACAACTTGCAGTTACACTGTGTAGCAACTTGCTAGAGAATGCTGCAAATGCTACAAGTTTATAACTCAGAAAAAAACAAATGAAACCCTCCTGTTAGAAAAATTCTTTGACTGCTAGTAACTACCAATGCCATCACTAAGGTATTCTGCACATTATTGAAAGCAGGTCTGAGGAAGGTCTGCATTCTTTAACACCATGAGATATGTTTTAATGACTGCCAAAAAATTGACAGGAAACCTTGGACTAAAACTGAGCAAGTAACAGCCTAGAAACAAGGAAACCCAAGCTATCATCTGAGAAGAGTAATAGAATAGGAAATTATAACAGGATGTCAATAGGCAGGAAGTAGCAATTTGGCTAACTACATTGACCACTTCACTTAACTGTGGGTGGGAGGAAAATCATGGAAAGTAGTTGGGGTAAGATGAAGAATAGTGAGAAATCTATGGTAGGAATCAATACCGCAGATCCTGTAGATGGGCAAAGAGTTCAAGCTGGTGGATACAAAATGAAGTTCCATGACAGCTACAGTAAAGGTATGTGGAAAGCAAGTGTCAGCTTTCTTAAGGGTATCTGGTCAAGGACGTTTTCCAATGTAGCAAATGAGAAAAGGAGGAAGTCATAAACAGGAACATACAGAGACAGACCTGACAAAAAAAATCATAAGGGAGTCAGTGATGAGAACCAAACCTGGTCAGTCACTCTAATTGATGAGGGTGTGTGAGAGCACAGCAATGTTTATTCCAGTAAGGTTATCTTCATTGTGGACCTGGAGAGTTGAGAAACCAAGGGAAAAGGGGGAAGCCAGAAACCAAAATGTACCAAGACACACCTGACAAAACAAACATGGAAACGATAAGAAACAAACCTTGCCAGCCATGCTAGCTGATATGCTATCAAGAAACAACAACCACCAATTTGAGGAAGACCTACCTGGACTTTGCAACTGGTAAGTCTGCAGACCTGGGAGCCCTGGACTGTGAGGAGTATGGGAATCAGTAGAGTTGTAGTAAGAGACCATAGGTCTGGGCAGGGGTCTCAGGCAGGCTGGTGTGCCCAGGGGGACCCACAAGTGTGGGGTGCTGTGGGGCAACCGTGTGAGAGTGCTGCATGTTTGCAGCGAGCACTGAGCTGGAGCAGCTGGCAAGTCAGGGACCTGCAGGGCAGGCAGAGGGGTCCTGGGATCAGGGCAGGGGTGCTGGGTGGGCAGAGGAGCTATGCCAGTTCTCTGGCGATCTGCAAACATCCGTGTGCTTGTGAACCTGGAGAATGTCCCCTGTGTGCTACGTAGTGACCTCTTTTCTGCCAGCCCAGGAGGAGGACAGGACTGGGCTGTCTGCCATTCTGTTTGTGTAAGCCTTCTATGGGGTTGCTGTTGGAGACAGCACCTCCTCTCTGGCAGTGCCAGTGACCAGCCATGTCAGTGTCCGCTCTGTGTGTGTGTGTCCGTGTGTCTTTGTGCGTCACATATTTCCTCAGCTTCACCTCTGGCTGAGCCTGCAAATGGAAAAACATCACCCTCATCCCTTAGGCTGGGTAGAGACCCTGATTTCCCAGCCTGGGCTCCAGCAGCTGGGCAGAAGGTCTGAGCTGGAGGAGGCAGCCACACTCCCTGCATTACTTACTAGTGGTATCAGACAGCTCTCCTAAAATTAAGTTTAAGTATTTCCTTGTTTACAGGAAGTACTCAGTGACAAAATCCCGTTTCTTTTCTTTCTGATGCTAGTTCATTCAATGATCACTTCCACCTAGATCATCAATTGAGTCAGCGAAATCTTTCTGGTGGATCTTAAGGTGCCAGTTCTACTGCTGAAAATATAGAGTATTTCTCCCCTACTCCTCCAAAGAAAGAGTAAGGTGAACTTCTTAACTTTCACATGCAGATATAAAAACCCAAACAAAAAGAAACAAAAACCCAAAGATTTTGACATTGCAAAGTAAAACACTAAAATTAGAAAGTGCCATAATTAATGTTTCTTTAATTCATCATATAGGTAACAGGACTTCACAACATGACCACATACATTTTTTTATGGTATGATCTTTGTTACAATGCATGTATATTCTCTGTGTTCTTGGAAAAAAAATGAGACTTTGTTTTGAAAGAGAAAATTTGCATGCTTCCTGCCTCATTTATTTTGGACATAGATGGTGAATATGATCAAGGCAAAGAAATAAAGCAGAGAAGGAGTATTTTTATGAGAGCTGCTTTAGAGAGCTCAATCTTTATCCCTGTATTAAGTCCACCATTTCCCATGGATACCTAGGAAGTCTATTTTTTCCCAAAACAAGTAAAACTAGTTTGCTAATTTTAAGCTCCCCTTTAACAGGAGTCATCATTTGAATTAAAAAAAAAAGCTGCATTAAGTTAATTTTCATGGAAAAAAAAAAATTCCTTTGCAGCTATCAGCTAATTTCAGTTTAAAAAAAACCAAAACACCAATAGATGTTTTTAATATTAACTCTGGGCCTCAGCTAGTAGTCTACACAATAGGGAGAATAACAGTTCTTCCCACTCAAAACTGCTGCAGATATGATTTCATTCATTAGGAAGCATTTGTAAGCCAGACATTGACAGATTACTAAAGCCACTCTTATTAACTGATCCTTATTTGAAACAATGCAAATACCAACCTAGGCACCACTTGAGAAACTTGGAAGACTAAATTGCTCTGTCTAGTATTCAGGGAACCATGCAGCTACATTAATAAGCAAGCAGTTAAATACAAGTGCTTAACAAACTGAACCAAATTATAACAGGGGGAAAACTGAAAACACAAGAATAATCTGGAGAAAACTAAAATAACTCCCAATTGTCAGCCACAAAGCACACACAATATTCTTACCTATACACTACCCCCCATCCCCACTCTTGAGATACTACTTTTTTGTCTGTAGCCTTACTACCTTGCCACAGTCTATCAGGTTCTGAGGAGTCCAGCAGATCACTATACTGTAAATATGCTTGCTGCCTCTTTAGGTTATGCTTTAGGTTACATGTTTGAACAGCTACATTTTTACTGCCTTGATCCTTCTCCAATGAATCAAGATTAAGTACACTAAGCAAGGTGAAGGTGGGAAAAATGAGGTAATGGTCAGGCATTCAATCTCACAGATGAGGCATCTGGGACCTTTTAGAGCAGTGATCCCTTCTGGAAAGCCACTTGCTGAAAAGCTAACACCTCCTCAGCTGACAGTCCTGATGATCATGTTCCTGCCTTGCAGTCTTCCATATCTTGCGTTCCACTCCTCCAAATGTAACTCATGCTCATTTATTAAGTTTCTGTACTCATCATCCCAGCCCACCACATTAATTGCTGGGGAATATTTGCTTCACTAACCATCATATCACAGACCATCCACTTTTCAGTAATACATTCTAAGCAGACTGGTACTGCTGCATTCCTTTTTTTTTGTCAGGCACAGCCTATATTGTAGTACATTCCACAGGTGAGAGAAACTTCCTGTTAAGACTGTTTAACTGATCAAAAGCCTGCTGAGTTGAAAGAACTCTTACTCTTCTCTTTCCATAGATTGCCAGCTGAGGCCCAAAGTTAGTATTAAAAACACCTAATAATACTTTGGGGTGTTTAACTGAAATTAACTAATACCTGCAAATGGGTATATTATTTTTTTTTAATAATAATCACTGTCATAAAACTTTGCTGTAATTCTTTTCTAAAGCAAATGAAAACTGCCACCAAACTCTTCAGCATCGAACGACTCACATTTATAGCAATGAACCCTAGTTTGGGCCCTTTAGTGTATTAATCAGGGAGATGCTTGAAAAAAAAAAAAAAGTTAGATTTTGCCAAAGTCCTGCTTGCAAACACCAAAGGAGACTATTATGGAATGTTGCAGTGCTAATACATGAAATCTTGTCAGATAATAATGATTTCTGCTTGCCTCATAACAGCCCTGTGTCGCGGTCGGGCGCGCAGAGGTCCGACCACCTCCCAAAGGGAGAAGGGTTGAGGGTAAATTGGGATTTCTCCCCACCAGGCTCATAAGCAAACACGGAGACCGAATGAGTATCTAACAAGTTTATTACTAAATATATTCAAATAAAACCTTATTTACTCTATGGAAATATTACAATATTAAAGAACACCACGCCCACCCATTCACTCCCTCCCTCACCCACCGAGAGATAAGGGCAAATAAGGACTTAATTATGTCAAAATACGACCTGTATGTGTGGATGGTGCGTGTGTGTGCATGCGTGTGTCCTTCGGCGTTCAGCGATGGTCTCCGTGGAACGGCGACGATGCCCGACCGGCAGACCTGGACTGTTTCCAGTGACGTCAGCAGCTTGTAGCTGTTTCTCTCTCTCTCTCCGACGGTGGTGTTGGCTTTGTCTTTTCTGGCAGTGCAGCTTTTGGTGCAGTTTCTTCTGCACAACTTCTTCTTCTTGCTGCAGCTTGCAGCTTTTCTTCTGAATTCTTTCAGTTTCAACTCGTGGCGGCGGCTCACGGTGGTGGCAGCGACTGCGCAACTCACGGCCGGCGGCGGCTCACGGCTTC
>JAVFHW010073189.1:29299-56754 GCA_032159205.1 Eurystomus glaucurus suahelicus
CCCCCCTCCCCCCCTTTTTTTTTTCAGTCCTGCCCAGATGCTGTGCTCTCTGCTGGGGCACAGCATGGAGCATCAGATGAACTGCTGTATTATACTGTAATCAGTACATTTCAGCATGTAGAGGAGTATCTCAGTGCCAGATTTAATGGACTAAAATAATCTATGGATTGAAATTATCCATGTATTGAGGAATCTTTTCAGATTTTGGGGAATTTACCAGTTTGGTAAAGAGGTTTTAAATTGTGCTTACTGTGAAAAAAGAGTCAGTATCTGCTTGTAAATGTCCTTTTCGGGGCTGTTGTCGTAGGCAATTGACTGCAATTCCTGAGATGATACTGTGGCCTCATTAGTCTCATTTTTTTCAGTTAACGCTTAGTCATAATAATCATTTGGACAAATACAATTGCTGGATATATAAATATGAATGTCAGTAAAGGTAATATTACCTAACATTGCAGAGACTAATAGTGGAAAACTAGTCAATTTTTTTTTGTATATTAATATTTGAGAAAAGCTACAGGAAATTTCTGTAGACTGGAAAAAAAGATCTTAGTGATCTAAAGAGTTCAGGTCACTGTTGTGGACACTGAATAGCAGCCTGATTACAGTCTGCATGTACCTGAGCAGATAGAAGGGGGAAGACAAAATCTGAACAAAATTCTGTGGCTGAGAGATAGGAATTAAGTAGGAAATTAGGCAAGATTTTCCGTAAAAGAGACTTGATTTTTAAAGATGAATGGGCAGCAGTAGTTTCTTTAGCACCAAAAACCTGTAAATTAAGCTTTGAATGCTTTACTAAAATATACTCAAACTCCCTCAAAAACTATTGAGGTTAAAATTGCAAGTCAGAACAGACTTGCCTGCGGTACAGTTAGCTATGCATCAGCATCATGAATATACTGGAGTCTTCTGGGCTTAAAAACTGATGAGTCTGGCCCCACATCCACTGTATAATTTGTATTTTACAGCAGAGGCTGTATTCTTGATTCTTACTTAGTGGCAATATTCTGTTGCATTCAGTATTTTATTGTAAATGTTTTGATGCTGGTTTTGGTAGCTTCTAGAAAGTAACACTTATTAAACTGTTATTTGGTTTGTTGTTTTTTTTATCACAGATTATTCAGAAGAGACCTGTAGCCTAACTTTCAAAGTTCTATCTAAATTATCCTGAACTTTGTTTTGAGTTGTTCGGGTTTTTTTTTTACGTGATACAATATGTAGGACTTTCATTGCTTTTGTAGTACTGCATCACTTGGTAAGTGATAATCTGGAGTGGATCAACAAAAATGTGAATTAGCAAAAGAAGAAGTATGATTGCTTTTCATTACCAGAATGGTATTTAGCCTAAAGAGTGCCCCAGTATAGACAGAGCGTTTAAAAGTTTTTGCACCTTAATAGTATCAGAAGTATATGCTATAAGTAAGAACAATACAGCATCAGGACTCTTCCGAAATATATTTACCCTGATAACCACTGTTATTTTCTATTTCATTAGGTGTGACAGGTCCCTCGTTAATAAATCCAGGCAGACAGCTCTGGACATTGCTAAATTCTGGGGGTACAAGCACATAGCTGATTTGTTGGCTGATGTGGAGGGTGGACAGAGGCCTAATTTTCTGTCAAATGAAGTGAAAGAAAATGAAAATTATTTTGGCTTGACACTTCTGGACAGAAGGAGTGATAAAAGAAGAGATTCTAAGTGGCTAATCAAAAAACAAAGCCATCCAACTACAGTATACATACTCTTCTCAAATCTAAGTCCTTTGGTTACTTTGGATGGGGGAACAGAGAGTCCCCAGCAGCCGGAAGTAAAGCTTTGCAGGCTGCACCACGAGGATGTGGAGCAGTACATGCAACAAACTGAAGAAGGCACATTGATTTTTCTTGGAGTTGAACTTCAGTTCCACATGAACCTGCTGGCTGCTTGCAATATAGGAGTTGTGCAAGAAGATGAAGAGGATGGGTTAGTTGCTTGGTTTGCTCTTAGTATAGATTCTGTTTCTGCTGAGAAATTGAAACAGAAGCATGAGGACTGTTACTTTCTTCACCCACCAATGCCAGCATTACTGCAGCTACCTGAAAAAGAAGCTGGTAAGATGCATAAAATGCAGTAGTTATCAAATGGGTTATCTGAAAGATACACTTTGGGATTCACTGTGATATATTGCAAGGACAAAATACTGCAGAAGAATCAGGTATTTTCATTGGCTTTAGAACTATTTTAATTTTTAAAGTCTGTGAGTGGCTTTGCAAAGAACTTTTTATGTAAGAAAATGTGCTGTTGCAAATGGCTAACAATGGCAAGTATTAGACTGTAAAATCTATTGATCATTATGCATTTATAAATTGTACAATTTAAATATTAATGCATGTGCAGTAATATTATAAAATGAAGAAAAAATGTACCATTACTGAGTTTCCATTACAAGAGATTAAACTACTTAATAAGAGTGTGCTGGATACTCATTTGAGAAGGAAACAGTGTGAGGAGCTGTTGAAAAGTCGGGATCCCAAAGTGAATTCATGTTGTTATGGACATGTTGTTAATAGTCTCCGTTGTAACAATTTTGCTTTTACAAAAGGATGAAGGGCAAGCTTTACTTGCACCTGACATTTAAATGGATCAGTGCATTATTATGTCAATACCTGTAGCAGCCATAAAAAGGTCATCTGAAAAGGTATGATATATAATTCTGGCACATTGCCCAGACAAAGTAACTTTTGTAAGAAACAGGATATATTGACCTCGATGAGTTTGTTTCTGACTGCATAAATTGGTCTGTAGCTACATATCACTGTGTTCTATTCCATGCGCTGTGCTACAGAGAAAAAGATCTGAATAATTCCTACTGCTCAACTTTGCTTGTAATAGATTACAATTCAAGCCATAGTCTTACTTTGATTTTTATATCAAACTTTGCTACTTGATTTTCTATACTGTTAAAAGCTTGCATGAATTAGTATTTGATTTTGTGTATTTTGTTTACTTTTAAAGGAGTAGTAGCCCAGGCTAGATCTGTTCTAGCATGGCACAACCGCTACCAATTCTGCCCAACATGTGGGAGTGCCACCAAGATTGAAGAAGGGGGTTACAAGAAAACTTGCTTAAAAGAAAATTGTCCCAGTCTCCAAGGTGTTCACAACACATCATATCCAAGAGTTGGTGAGAGTATTACAGAAAAAACTTGGTCAAAAGTGGCTTGTTTATACTATTATATAGACATAAATCAATTTCTTTTTAGTTACTTCAGCTGCTTGTTTCTGTCCAAGGTCTTACATACTTGTCTGTCCCCAGAGTGTGTGTCACAACTTATTTAGGATTAAGTAATTCAGGGTTCTCTTTCTTACAGTATTCTGTGACAAAGAATTGCTGTGACAATACCAGTCTTTACTGCAATGGAGTAATATCAATTAGAAGTTCCAACAACATGAATGAGATATTATCAATACAAATGATCACATTTTACATGTTTTTTTCTCCCCTGCATATTGTTTTCTTACCTTCTGCAAGCCATTTGACCTTGAAATAGCTATGCATCAGATTTGTCCCTTTATCAAATTTCTGATGCAGTGCTCATTTTCCTGTAGTGCCACTTTGACTGTATTAGCCATCTTCACTGGCTTTCACTGTTCATTGTCAGTTGCCAGCCCTATGTCTGCTCAGAATATAAAATTATATAGACAGCCTTCTGTAGCTCCTTTTGATCATGTGTTGCAAAGGAAGGGTGCTATTCTGTGTTTTCGATAAACAAAGAAGGAAAAAAACACGTACCCTTTTTTTCTCAGATCATTTGGTGACTCTTTGATGACCTTTCTTTTTGCTACCCTGTTCTCTCCTCTGCAGTTGTAGTTCTGGATATTGTGTGTGTGTGTTGTATTTCTGAATTTTATATTGTCTTACATGCTTTAGCTAGAACTTTATAGTAATCAAAGCAATTCTGCCATATTCTTCTGTGACTATAGTGAAGCTTAGAATAAAAGCTTCCTAAAATTCTAATGTCAGTTTATTTACAATCTCTAGCACAACAAATTAGAGAAGGAATGGAATTATATGGGAAAGACTGATGAACTAGAATTTTCTACCGATGTCTTACTCTGAAGAAAGTTTACAGACAGCAACACTGCATATTCTACACTGTATCATGTGGCAGATATCTTTAAGCAGGACAAGAATCATTGAAATAATTGTTTATAGCTGTTGCTGAATCAAGCTTTTTTCTTACAGGGAAAATGGTGGTGTTTTGGATAAAAAAATACGTGAAAAACAATAGCAAGAGAAAAAGTGTATAAAGGTAGACAGAAAAAAAAACCTTGAGATACTTCAGAGCTATATAACAACGAAAAAGGGGAAAAGATCATAGATAAGCATGACAAAAAGAATGATGCCAATAGGAGAAAATACTAAGACAAAAAAAAAAAACATAAAATGACCTCAAGTGAGAAAATAGATAAAAATGCAACATCAGATGAGAGACTGATAGCAGTCAACAAAGTGAAAAATGGGAAGTTTAGTCAGTGTTTACGTTGTAATTAGAGTATCTGTCTCTTCTTTGGTATTTCAGTCAAAAGTATATTCCTCAGACTTGTGTGTGTAGCGGAAGTGACAGTAAATTGGTTTTGCTGCAGAAATTATTACTGTCTGCTGGATGCATAAGTAGGTTGGTAATGCTGATACTCTTAACAGATTGCATGCTTTGGTTGCAGGTCATTTATGTCCTGCATTTCAAGCTTTGACTAGAAAAATGCTTCTACTAAGGATATATGTTGCAAAACAAAATAAACAGATATCTTGAAAGGTAAAAAAAACAAAGAGAAATAAAATAACCACTTGCTCAGGGCATCTATAATTCAGATTTCAATCACTTACTGCCTTGGTATCAAATAGGCTGAAATTTATTGCTGCTTTTAAGTCCCTCAAGTGTTGAAATATATTCCTCTCATTGTCTTTTTCAGATCCGGTTGTGATAATGCAAGTCATCCATCCAGATGGGAAACAGTGTCTTTTAGGTAGGCAGAAGAGGTTTCCCCCAGGAATGTTTACCTGTCTTGCAGGATTTGTAGAACCTGGTGAGTAAAAACTCTCTATTTTCTTACTATTGTAATTTTAAATACAGATTTTCAAGTTGTATTACATGCTGTTACAATCATACTGAAAATCTAAAAATTAACACAGTGCTATTTATAAATGAACACATCAGCATTTTAAAAGTAATTAAAGGAACAATGTATTTTCTACCCAATTTTTGACATTTTAGGTGTGGTAATAATAATATGCATGTATGATAAATTATCAATTTGGTGGCTAGTATTACCTTATTAGACTTCTGCATCTTGTGCTTAAGATCTGTGCCCTGATCCGTGAACTAAATCTCTGTCAATAATTGTCTTGGGCAGTTCCAAATCTTTTGAGTCAGTTCAAAGCACAGGATGTAATCATTGCTTGGAGTATTTTCATCAGGTGCTCGTTCTTTGCCCTTTTTGATCAGGTGAAACGATAGAAGATGCTGTTAGAAGAGAAGTAGAAGAGGAGGCTGGCATCAAAGTTGGCCATGTTCAGTATGTCTCCTGTCAGCCATGGCCAATGCCTTCCTCCCTAATGATTGGCTGCTTAGCTGTTGCAGTGTCTACAGAAATTAAAGTTGACAAGAGTGAAATAGAGGATGCCCGCTGGTTCACTAGAGAACAGGTAAAGTTCAATTTAGTTTCCTTCTTGTATTGATTAGTCTGTGACAGCATCAGTTCTGGCATACAATAGATACTTGTTTTTTTCAGCAAGTTGAATGAACATGTATGCTCTTCATTTTATCATACTACAATTGCATTATGTATCTATAGTTGTAGATGACACACAACCAGAAAAAGGCATGGTAATTTCAGAGTCCCTTGCAAGCCCATTTTATGACACTTTTGCCACTTAGCTCTTCACCTTTTCTTTTTTGGGTGATATCCAAGTTATTGTTATTTTAATTCAGCCTGTGCTTTTCATTTTGGCAGAAGTAGTATTTAATAACATCATAAAAATATCATCTGAATTTCTCCAAACAAACATGCTACCAGATTTGCTGGAAGGGGTGTCATTTAGGTAAAAACTCTGGAAATTCATTAGTTTAAACATCTTTTTCCGTACAGTACTATTTTAATATTCTGATACTGAGTGCAGTTTACTATGCATTAAGAAATTCTACACTTAGCTTTCCTGAATATTTAAAATACAGTCAAATAGAAGAGAGGAAGAAAAGATTGTCACAGAAAGAGGGATTTAAATTCATGAGTAGAAAAAGGAAAGATTGCTTACACAATGTAGTCTTCACAGGTTTTTCCACAGGACTACTGCCTAACACTTGCAAGTGTTTTGACTCAGTAAGTCAAGTTGAAGACAAAGCTAGTCATTTACAATCTCAGGGTATTGCTGACATTGAGAGCATTATTTTAAATGAGTATCAGTTCTGAATACAGCTAGTCACATGCAGGTTTGTCCAGAATTGGAAATAAATGTGTTTCAGAAATGTACTAAACTAAAAGTGTATTGCCTTGTTGCTTGCAACTGCTTCAGAGATCCAAAAAAACAAATTTACTTCTGTACTACATGTGAAAAAAAAGGTTATGGAACTGTGTGGAGCACCATCTGGTGGTCTTTACCATAAAGAGGCTTCACAAGAATCTTAAATATTTTATTAACAGTCAATCTCCACAGTTACATTAGCAAGAAGGTAGCTACTGGTGCACATTTGAGCTGAAAAATGTCAGAATTCACACAGAATCCTGTGTGGTTTTTTTCTCATCATCTATCTTGGAGAATGTGGTAGTGGCTCTTTTAATAGCTATAGTAATGATAAACTGATGGATTATCATATTAAGATAATACCTCCGTTAGTACAATGTTAGGTTCTATGTAGTTTATAATATTATTTCTAAATAAAAAGAATGTATCTGTCTTTATTGCAGGTCTTGGAAGTTCTTATTAAAGGAAACCAGCGTTCTTTCTTTGTACCACCAAGTCAAGCTATTGCACACCAGTTGATAAAACAATGGGTTGGAATGAATGCTAGTCTTTAATTCCAGTAATTTATTTCTTTAAGTTAAATTGCTTTTTCTAGTGTATGCTAAATCAGGAATAAATTACAAAGAATTGTTTATCTAGTAAATGTGCAACCACGTGAATTTTTGAGCCTTTCCTGAGTTCCAGTTCTAACTATGGAAAACTTTGTAGGTTTATTCAGGTCTGAGTTACAACTAGACAACAACCCAGTGATTATCCCAAGCAAGCAAGCAAGAAACAGGTGAAATTGGTACCTTGTTGTGCACAGGCTGCTTTTCTGTTTTAGAATCAAATTATTATGCTTTTGCTATTATTATCTTAGTGTTTTATTTGCTCTTTCCTCTCCCCCCACTAGAAGGAGTCACAGCATTACAAAACAGACCTGAGCTTGCCTGCTGTTTGGACTCTATTTACATCCTCCTATTTTGTCTTAATTGTTCCTTTCTCATTTTTTCCTGTCTGTATTCTGAGTTCTGCCTGGCACAAAAATCAACATTCAGTTCTGAAAGTCTTATCAACGATTGTTATTTTTAAGATAATAGCATACTTAAATGGTGAATATGTAATACTTTGTATCTTTTACATTAGTAGCCCTCTAAGCAGAGGGCTCCTCCAGTCTGATTTGTCCTGCATTTACCCAGTTGTATGTCAGCCTGAATATGTTTATGAAAAAGTATGGGAGAACCATCCCCCAAAGCCTAAATATTAGATATTTTTAAAGATAATAATGTACTTACTGGCCGTAGGCAGTGAGTTATTTCATCCTCTGATAATTAGAAATGGAAATGTAGAGTAATGGATGTGAAAAGTAGATTAATTAAACAAGACATAATATCTCAAAATAGGTAAACGTTCTTTTATGTAAAGGAGAACATTAGACATTATGGAAACAGTGGTGGAAGCTAAGCAATGGATGAAATTTTTAACTAGTAACGTGATGATTACATGTTAAGAAGATGAACAAGGAAGGAAGGAGGAGCAGCTAGAAAAGGGAGGATAAAACAAAGAGCAGATATAAGTAGCATAAAGAAAAAAATTTATCATGTTAGCTAAAAATACATGTATAAGATCCATAGTAATATTAGTTTTTCATGTAGGAAATCATGTGGGGTTGCTATAGAGATGGGTTTGTAACTGTGAAACTCAGGAGAAAGTATCCATAACCAATACTGATATTAAGAATCTGACTATTATTTTAATTGAGAGTCTATGAACAGTATATATCTGCAATTACAATGCTAATAAATAATTTGACAATTTTCATTTTACTGCATGAAAAAAGCAGAAAAAATATAGTTTGAAGAAGAAAACACTTCAATAATCTTGAAGTTTGAGAGTAATATTTTAGTGGTCTTTCAGTTCCAATAACTTCTGGTTTTGCAGCAATTTTTAATATATATACATTTTCCAAAGCAAGAACAACAGTCTTTGTTAAGCTTTCTCTTCTTTTTTCCCCTCCCTAACAGCTGAACCATTCACAGAGAACATGACAAAGACCCCTTGTTTAAGAAAAATTATTTGATAATTTAAATCTCTTATTTAAAGTGAAACTTTTCCTGGCTTTTTATTGCTTAATTTGACCTGTTTGTAGTTCCTAAGATTGAGTTTTAATACCTAGAAACTATCTACACATAGAAATTTTCTGAAGGGTAGTTATTGTTTGCAGATTACATATGAAATATCTAATTGAAGAGCCAACTACTGTAGTTATTTAGCAACTACAGCAAATTAGAAAAGTGCCAAATTAAATTTAGCAACAATTAAACAAAGAGTGTAGTGGTTCTGACTGGAATATGGCCAGGGCAACACCTCCATAAGATTTGAGTTGTTTGCCTTATCCACAAGACTGCAGCTGTGCAAGCAGGCTATTTCTTGCCACTAAGCTAATGCAGTACATAAAATTAAGTATTCCTTAGACCTCTAAAAAAAGAGAGGTTTAGTTCACACTGTGTCATAATGATCTTACTGTCTTCTCCCTTGCTTATACAATGGTACCAGAGCAAAAAGAGTAATGATTATATGTCAATGTATTAGGCAGGAGATGCCTTTTCTCCCAATTTTCCTGTCCATCAGTGAGATTTAATTTCTATTCGCATATAAATTGTAAATATTCTGTATTTTACCTGGTTTTGAAATTATAATAATTCACAAGTAGTGGAAAAAAAACAGTAAAGTGGAAAAAAAAATGCTGAGGTGTTTAAACACAAAGCAAAACTGATACTACTAACCAAGCTGTAAGCTCCTGTGCTGTAATGACAGCTCATGTAAGTACAGTACTGATTGTGATAATTTTACAAACTTTGCATTAGTCCCTATAAACATTCTTGGTTTCTCTCATTTTTCATATTGGGTATGTGCAAACACATGAAAAATAAAATTGTTCCAGTGTTGATACTATAGCATGAACATTGTCTTTTGTGTTTTGTGTAGGAATATTGCCAAGTTGGTAAATTATAATCTTGAATTCTGAAACATGAGAAGGAAAAAGTAGTAGATGTCAACAGGCTGATTGAAGGTAGACCATTCATGATGCCTCATGGAATTAAATATACTAATCAGATTCTGAGCTTAGGAGACAGAAATAGAAAAAGAAGTGGAACAAGACTGTGAACAACATTGCTTCCTCTTTTATCTTTAATTTTAATTAGGTAACCTAATTGATTATGACTTTTCAGATAATGCTGACATTTTGTAAAGCCCCAGTAGGTTGAGTAGCTATTTTTCTTATCTGCTTTAGCTGTTAAGAGTTAAATAACTAGCAGTCCGTATTGCTTCAGTGATTGGAAGGATATGGGTATACAGCATACTATTGCTGACTCGGGTTGACAGTACAGAGGTGGATAAGTCCCAAGTTTAAAAAAAAACAACTTTGAACTTGTTATCCTATTAAGCGTTAACAAGACAGTCAGCCCCATCCTTCATGAGCTTAGAAATGCAAACTATTCACAGAAAGTCCATAATAGCGAGCATGTATCCAAGGAAAATGAATATTGGCTCATAGAAACAGTAAGTATAAACTACTTTTTTTCAAATGACATCTCATTAAGTAGTATTCTGTAGATGTTAATTATTGTAACTCATCATAGTTTTTATAAAATACAGCGTTTCTGCACGCTTTTTACACAGTAGATACAGTTTAAAGAATTTCAATTATAGTTCAGTTTATAGTTTAGTTTCCTGAATAAATAAGAATTACAGTTTCCTAAATAAAAGGGACTTTTCAGATGGATTTTTTATTAGGAGTAAATAAGAATGTTTTCCTAAATTATAGGGATTTCTAAGATGGATTTTTGATTCCTAGGACTATATCTGTCCTTTTAGCGTATAGGGACTTAAATGTGTAGTAGTATATAATTTTAGAAGTGAAAGCCGACCGGAATGAACTTCAGTTTGCTACTGAATTGTCTTTCTGCAACCAATATTTCCGATGTGGAATATGACGAATGCTATGATAAGATTACAGGATTATTAATCAAGAAGGAATATTAGATATTGTTGAGTACACAGGCTTGAAAACCTCAGTTTGCCGCACTCAAATATGCCTGGATAGCAGTTTTTTTCTCCTACTATTTCATCACCCTGCATACTAAGCTACCTTTGGTAAAGTACTTTTTTACTTCTCTTTAAGAAAAGAAACATTCTAACACAGGACCTCCCAATTCAGTGGAGGCAAGTAGGCATTTTCTCAACACACCTGCTAAAACTGAAAAAAGAGCCTATGAAATAGTAAAAGTCTTCTTTTTTTGTTGTTCTAAAACCAAATTACTCCTAACTTATGCAATATAAATTGCTCTTCTGAAGAAAGTGATCCTGGAAGCTGCATAGTCAGAAAATACAGTATCTAAGTTTCTCCATTTTAGATGCCAGAAATCAAATCCTAGAAGCTAGGATAGGGGTTTTTTTAACCTATTGCATTCTATTAGAAATGAAAGATTTTCGCCACTTAATTTATATTTGGTAGTCACAGGAATTCTCAAAATAAAAATTGTTACAATGTTAAACTATTGTGCAGGTTTCTTTTAGTGAGCTGAGTTTCATCAAAGATTTTGGATTTACGTTATTTCTGTTATGATGGATGAACAATTCTGAAGCTCAAAAAAGTTGAATAATTTGGCTTGACAAAGAATTGTAGTACTTTATTGACAATAACAGCTTTGACTATAGATATTGTATTTATTTCCTTATTGGAAGTGGTCATGTGTTACAGTGAGATTTCTGTTTGTTTCATGACCAATTGCCACATCACGTCTGAAGGGTATTTCACTTACCTGCTGTCATGTTTGATACCGACAAAGCATGTATTACCTGCCAAAACAGAACCCAAAGTGATTATAATCCAAGGTAACACATTAAATATCAGACTGACACACTCATTGACAAGAAAGGGTTAATACAGCTAACATTTCATAGAATCATAGAATGTTATGGGTTGGAAGGGACCTCTGGAAATCAAGTCTAAACCCCTGCCTAGCAGGACCATAGAATCTAGGGCAGGTTACACAGGAATGCATCCAGACGGATCTTGAAAGTCTCCAGAGAAGGAGACTCCACAGCCTCTCTGGAGAGCCTGTTCCAGTGCTCTGTAACCCTCACAGTTAAGAAGTTCCTTCTCACGTTGAGGTGGAACTTCCTGTGCTCTAGCTTGTATCCATTGCCCCCTGTCCTATCGCAGGGCACAAGTGAAAAGAGGTTGCCCCTTTCTTCTTGATTCCCAGCCCTCATATATTTATACACATTAATTAGATCCCCTTCAATCTTCACCTGTCCAGACTAAAAAGCCCCAGGGGGCTTTTAACGGTTTAACACATCTTGACAGTTTTTCCTTTGGTCTCTAAAACTGGAATAGCAGAGGTCCAGCAATGTAAACAGAAATGGCAATTCATGGGATTTTTTGAAAACGTTTTTTCAGAACTTCTGCTGTAAACAAAATTATTTTCTCCAGTATAACAGAGATATAATGCGCAATAAGGTATGTTCTCTGCCAGTTTTTTACAGTCATGTTAATAAATACATGAACATCCATTGCATTAAATTGATACCACTGGAAAAATCTGATCAGTAAGTTGAAATACTTGTTTTATAGTACTTGTGTTAAAATCATCATGTGATCACTGTATGGACCATTTACAGCACAGAGGCTACTTGCTGGTCTCCATTTTGTTGTGGAGGAAAACAGTGCATATGTTCTGATGAGGGCAGAAATGAACAATGTTGATGCAGAAATGAAACATCTCCAAAATATGAAATAAATGTTAACACATTATTTCTTATTGTGGCTGTCACGGTTGGGCGCGCAGAAGTCCGACCACCTCCCAAAGGGAGAAGGGTTGAGGGTAAACTGGGATATCTCCCCACCGGGCTCGCAAGCAGACACAGAAACCGAAAGAGTATCTAACAACTTTATTAATAAATATATTCAAATAAAACCTTACTTACTCTGTGGAAATATTATGGTATTAAAGAAGACCACGCCCACCCATTCACTCCCTCTCTCACCCACCGAGAGATAAGGGCAAATAAGGACTTCATTATATCAAAATACGACCTGTATGTGTGGATGGTGCGTGTGTGTACATGCATGTGTCGTCATCTGTCCTTTCGGCATTCGACGATGGTCTCTGTGGAACGGCGATGATGCCCGGCCGGCAGACCTGGATTGTTTCGATGACGTCAGCAGCTTGTAGCTTTTCAGTGCAGTTTCTTCAGTGCAACTTTTCTGTCAGCGTGTCTTTTCTGGCAGCGCAGCTTTCGGTGCAGTTTCTTCGGCACAACTTCTTCAAGTAGGGTGCTCCCAGCTTGGAGCGGCTTTTTCTGGCGACGTGGCATTCTGCGGCATGGCTTTCTGCAGCCAGTGGCCTCTTGTCGCAATTTCTTCTTCTTGCTGCAACTTGCAGCTTTTTTTCTGGATTCTTTCAGTTTTGGCTTGTGGCAGCGGCTCACGGCGGTGGCAGCGATTGCGCAACTCACAGCCAGCGGCGGCTCACGGCTTCTTTCTCTCCCCCAGATTCCTAGAGCAGTGGGAGTCAGCAGTTCTGTCCGGCGGCTGCTCCCTCCTTTCTGGCTGCTTGGTTTCTTCAGGGGGCTGCGCTGACAGCTCTGTTCAGTTTCCCCCCTCTCTGGCTGCTTGGCTTCTTCAGGAGGCTGCACTGACGGCCCAGTTCAGTTTCCCCCCCTCCTCCTCGCTCCTCTCCGGCAGCGGTGGAGGGAGGGGGGGGGTGCACTCACCAGGAGCGATGTGCTCCCTTTGTGCAGTGAGGCGGAAAAGAGAGTGATTGTTTACTTTTTCGAAATTTATGGCTGGTGTTATCACACTTCCGTCTTCCTGGAGGATTTATGCAGAATAGATTTATGGGAAATCGAGTTTTTTGCTCACTGTTTTAAGAAGACAGAAAAATCATGTGGTCGGTTCACCACATCGGCAAAAGCTCAAAACAGTAAACAGAAAGCAAAATTAGCTTATTGGGCAGAAGCTTTATAAGAAAATGAGTTTTATATATTGTTTCACAGAATTCAAGAACTTCTCGCTAAAAAAGGCAGAAATGCCTAAGCATATACAACCCATAATAGCTAACCTATATTTTACTATGGATTTGCTAGCACTTGCATTCTCAGTTCTCCGTATAAAATAATCTTTAAAACATTTGGCTGACTGCTACTTTATTAGCCTTTTTTACAATTAAGGTGAAGAGCACCTTGCCTGCAGGGAGGTATCTTTAACATAATGGTGAGAATAATATACCCGCTATTCCTTTTAAAAAGATAGGGCAAAACCTTTTGAACATGTTGTCTGGTGTCACCTGTTACTTGTAGAAGAGTCTAAAATAATGCAAAAATCTAATACATGGGATTTGGATTTCCTGGATATGCTCATTTATGGCATAAGTGATGTTCTTAGTTGCTTCATTAGAATTAGAGAATTAGAACTGCAGAAATATTATTGACGGATGTTTGCTGTCTTTTCATTATATGAAAAAGCAAGATCCTGACTCATTAAAAGTCCCACAGCACATTTTATGAAATAAAGTGGTAGATCACTGGTTCCTAGTACAATACCTGTTGCAGATTGATTTTGTTTACCCATATTTTCTAAGGATTTCATTTGGATGCATTATTCTGATAGCTAATTGGATACTGCCAGAGTTTCACTTGAATGACAGCTAATTCATTTCATTTGAATGCAAGCTATTTTTTTGCAGCCATATAATTCATGTTTAAATTAATTTTGTTAAATACTTAGAGTCCTGTTATGGTTGCTGTAAACAGCTGCCTGCTTCCTTTGTACCAGACATTGTGCAAAGACATCTTTAAAGACCAGGCTTTTCTGGGAAATACAGACAAAACTGTAAACAAATGAAAATAAGATAATACTAGCTGAGACAGAGAGTAAGAAACACTACTAAGACAGGCATTTTTTTATAACATCACTTCTTGCATGTGTTTGGCATAAAATTCCAAACACAGTTAGTATTTGGTGTATAATTTTGTTGCATTGTTTGGCAACAGTGCTATAGAAATGGGTGATCAGAAGTTATTCGAGTAAGGTAATAATGGGAGCTCAGTGAGATTTAGAGCATCTTTGTAGAAAAGGCAAAAATGGAAGGTACTTGAATAAGATACGTGAGTGAAGTAAGTAAGAAGGAAATCAACAATGGGCCCTTTTTGCCTGCTCTCTATATGGAACTACTAGGCTCTCGTACAAAACTCATTCTAATGACATTGCTTCTATTAAGAATAAATTATGTGCCTCAATGCATACAAGCTAATGCAGATAATATGCCACAAAAAAATCAGTAAGGAGAGTAAAAAGAATTTGCAAAGAGAAATCAAGCTTTAAGAATTATTTTATAGGAGAGTAACTATGCAGTGAGAGAGTGGGCCAACATAGTTGGTAACTTCAGGAGCAAAGTCAAAGATTAGTATGGAATAGAAGAATACTGAGAAATACAAGGGGCACAATGGAATTCTATGAGAACAAAATTCAGTGTCTTTAAGGTTATCTAGGGCAATGGAGACAAAAAGGATTCTGTATTCAGAGGGAGAAAATCAAAAGGGTTTGATGTGATTAAAATAAGGAAAGAGCAGTACAAGGTTCTTGTTTCAGAAAGGCTTTTTTGGGTATTCTGTGACATCATTCTACGGTCTGTGAACAGAATAGGTGTCAGTGAGGAAGTATTCAATGAGCTGCCACTGAATGTATTTATAATCATGCCTTCTACAACATAAGGTATTGAAATGATAAGAAGGAGACTTACAATCCAAAAGGGCAGACAATATTATCCTGAAAACATTAAATGTTTTGCAAATACATTGTGTTACCACACCATTCTGATTCAACATTATTAAATCTTTTTTCCATATTTTAGTTCCCTTTTTATAGTTTGTCTTTTCTGCCAGTGTCTCATAATTACTGTATAGGTTCACTCAATGTGCTTGTTTAGAAAACTTAAGAACACATGTTTTCATGTAAAAACTCCATTATATAAATATATAAAATTGAACTAAAATAACTTCTATATTTTCAATTTTACTTCAAACCAGCATTTTTTAAGGCAACTTTTCTTGCCTAACAAGATGATCTCAGAGGCATATTAGAAAAGTATTTGCCTTTATGATCACAAAGCTTGTCATCACTTGCATAATCCTGAAAGAAATACTATTACGAATGTTAATCACAGTGAAAATGAACAGGTTTAGACAGAGCTTTAACTGTTATTGTGGTGGAGAGTGATCTTTCCCTCAAAATTATGAAGTTATTATACTGCACTAACCCAGGCACTGCTTGTAGTAAGAATAACCTGTCACATAGAGCACTATGTCAGTGGATGTTGGCTTCCATCCAGCGGACTGCTGAGTGCCTCTATTCTCATCTAAGTTAATTGGACTAGTGTTCCATCTAGTGTCCAGCAGTCCCTTAATAGATTGTCCCTTAATGCAGGATCTTACCCTGCAGTCATGATGCATACAACTAATCCTTACTCAAGTCAATAGGTCTAACTCGTGGCTAGCATTGAAGCTAATGAGATTCCTAATTCTGTTAGCACATTTAAGCTGAAGGAACCATGCACTGGTTTTGGCTGGGGTAGAGTTTCTCTTCTTCATAGTAGCTAGTATGGGGCTGTATTTTGGATTTGTGCTGGAAATGATGTTTATAATTATAGGATGTTCTATTTTCTGAGCAGTGCTTACAGCATCAAGGTGTTTTCTTCCCCTCACACAGCTCCACCAGTAGGTATGCTAGGAGTGCAGAAGAAGTTGGGAGGGGACCCAGCTGGGACACCTGACCCTAACTGACCAAAGGAACATTCCATACCATAGGACATCATGCTTGACGTATTAAATAGGGGCAAAATGGGTCAGGGGTCACTTCGTGGGGACTAGCGGGGCATTGGTTTGTTGGTGATTTTTATCTGGAACTGCCTCATATCCAAAACTACAGACAAATATCAGACCCAGCTCTTGCCTCTGTATCCTTTAAAGCCTTGTATTTAGCTTTAACATCATTCTTCCCACTGAGAACAGAGCTTACCTGGCAAGTTTGGCTGGCTGTCAAGCTTTGACTAAAGACACCTCTGGAAAAAACAGAGAGGTATAGATTCATTGACTGAAAACTGACAGTGTAAACATTCCAAGGTGTCTGCTGTGAAATAAATACAAACTTTCACAGTCTCCCTGAAGTGCCTTCCACAGAGACAGGAGAGGATGCCTGCCTTTTTTGCAGCCAACTAATGGACATGTTAGTGCATTGGCATATTCAGTAATTTAGCCTCACACAAAATTAGAAAGTTTTCAGAAGTAGAAGTCAATGGCTGTACCTTGAAAGAAGAATTTCATCCCAGTTGTTTGGCTAGCTATGTATCACTGCATACAGTGACATGTAACATGAGTCTTACAATGTCAATGCAATTTTTAAAAAGTTTTATCCTAATCCTCATTTTTACAATGAAATCCATACATCCTCATTACATTAGGTAAGTTTTGAGCCTGAAAAATTCACTCATGCCCTTTCCACAGTGACATATTTGATGTGCTGATGGATAATCAGCTAAAGATCATAGAATCACAGAATGGTTTGGGTTGTAAAGACCATCTAGTTCCAATCCCCCTGCCATGGGCAGGGACACCTTCCACTAGAGAAGGTTGCCCAAAGCCCCATCCAACCTATTCTTGAACACGTCCAGTGCTGGAGCATCTACAACCTCTCTGGGCAACTTGTTCCAGTGACTCACCACCCTCAGAGTAAAAAATTTCTTCCTTACATCTAATCTTATCTCCCCTTCTCCAGTTTAAAGCTGTCACCCCTCGTTTTACCACTATAAGCCCTTGTAAAATGTTCCTTCGAGCTTTCTTGTAGGCCCCCTTCAGATACTGGAAGGCTGCAATGAGGTCTCCCCAGAGTCTTTTCTCCTTCAGGCTGAGAAACCCCAACTCTCTCAGCCTGTCCTCACAGAACGGATGTTCCAGTCCACTGAACATCTTTGTGGTCTTCCTCTGGACCTGTTCCAACAGATCTACATCCCTTTTGTATTAGGGGCTCTAGAGCTGGATGCAGTACTTCAGGTGGGATCTCACAAGAGCAGAGTGGGAGAGAATCACCTCCCTCGTCTTGCCAGTCACACTTCTTTTGAGGCAGCCCAGGATACAGTTGGCTTTATGGGCTGCACTTGCACGTTGCTGGGTCATGTTGAGCTTTTCATCAACCAGCACCCCTGAGGTAACACTTACAATCAGTTGATTTTTCCCAACATAATTCTACTGATTTTCAAGACTATTCCAATGATGTATTAGCAATTCAAATACTTCTGATTTCAAACAGTGTGAATTATCTATTTCAAGATGATTTTGAATACAATAGAAAATGTTTGGATTAAATAAACAGAAGGAAATCCTAACACATTGACTTATTTTGGAAAGTTGACTATTTTCATTATATTTCAATACTGATAAAAATAGATAACATTTAATTTAAAACGAATACTTAAAATATCAATCTTCAAAGATCAGAATTAGATAAAATCATAAGCTGAAAAAGGTCAGCCACTGCCCAAATCTCCCACAGACTTCAAAGAACAGTGGTTTGGGCCCCACAGCTGAGATCATCAGACCTTGATTTTAAGCTGTTATTTGTAAACCTTCGAAAATTTGATCCCAAATAACTAAAAGAAGAAAGTACCTACTCTGGCACTTTTCTATTTTTTATTCTAACCAGTCAGCTCTTACACAGAAGAAAACCAAACTGGAGAACTTGAAAGCAGAATTATTCCAAAGAAACCTTCTCATTATCCAATGTTTTCCCTCCCACACAGACGAGTGGAACCCAGATGCCCTCAGTTCTTAGAAATGAGTAGAAAAAGAAGAAAAAGCTGCAAGGGCAGAAAGAGCTCTGATTCCAGAGAATGTAAGTTTACAGAAATGTTTAACTTAAGTAAAAAAATCAGAATCATGGTTGGTTATTCTCCATTTCATCATCAAGACAGAAATCTGTCTGTATCCAAAGCTGTTTGTCAGATTGGAAATATTTACACCAAAGTGTGGGTACATACAGGTAATGTCTTGATAAGGCTAGTTGTTTTATTTTAGTTGAGCTACTATCCTAGCTATTTCTGTCGAAGTCTTTCCAAAGAAGCTGATGGTTAATTGCCACAATACTCAGCAGCCTTGATGCAAATTTCTCAATGTTGACTAAGCGGTTCTAATCCTACTTAGGTAGATGCCACTGTAAACTGTTATCCTCTAATGCACATGACTTAGCCTAAAAAAACCCCAAGCAATTGTATGAATACCATGAAATCTTGCCTAGTACAGCTCCCACCAGGAAACAATATTTTCTTCTACTTTGAACAGGGAGCTGTGGCTCAGAACTCCTGGCAATGTGCCACTGATCTGCTGTGTGATTGTGACAATATTCATTTATACCTTTGCTCATCTGTAAAGGATTATCAAAGTTCCATGTAATTTACCCTAGACTGCAAACATGAAATGGGATATTGATTGTCCCAGCGTGTTCACAGAAATGAAGTAAATACTGAGAGGAGTAATGGAAGTAAAAAGGATAGATCTTTCTATATGCAAATAGAATTCCTAATTCCTTAACAACTGCAAAACTTTCTGAGAAAAAAAAAAAGTGTAAGTGTATTCATTTCTTCCAATCAGAGTGAGTTAACATCGCATACTCTATTTATCTGACTTCACATTACTTATCAGATAATTAAGACAGAAGAAGTTAATATTGAAACGAAGAAATAATGTTGTGGAAAATACACTACATCTTAAAGATATAACAGGCATTTTCTATTAATATTGTCTCAAAGCTAATAATGTATTTATGATTCTGCTTATGAAATCATGGGAAAAATGCTTTTTCTTTTTTTTTTTACCTTAAATTAGATGGACAGTTGTCACTCATTTGTAAATGCCAGCGAAATGTAGGAAGCCTTGGAAATAAAGCAGATGAGGCTCTGGCTCACTTCACTGAGCCACTGGATGTAAAGGGTACTGAAGAAGATGGGAAAGATCAGGAAAACAAGAAACAGAGTAGCTCAGACGCATATGAAGATAGAGACCTTGATAACATATCAGATAGTGAAAAAGAAGGAAAGAAGGAAAAGAACTACCATCCTCAAATGTTCTCTCCTCAGCAAGATGAAATCCTAGCTACAGTAACATTTGGTGAATCAGTGGGCTCATCCACAGGAAAAATTACACTGTGGGGCAAGCCAGACTCTGCAGAGACTGTTAGCTTGGCTACTGGAAAAATTACTGCAGAAGTAAAATATGGTTCTTTTAATGTGAAAGTAGAAATTAAGAATGTTTCTTTGTTTGATTCTGCAACAAACCTTGTAGCTGAAAAAAGGAGTTCCAATAACAATAAACATTGTCATGAAAGACAATACCAGAAAAGCCAGTGTTCAGAATGTTCGAAATGCCAGTGTCTTTCAAATGACCATTCAGCAGAATACAATGCAAAATATAAGGGATCCTCTAAACACAAATTTCAAACTGCCATCAACAAAAATGTCTCTTTGAAAATGAACATTGAAGCAAAGGAAATTAAAGTGGAATATACCAGCAGAAAGAAAAATCTAAAGGTTAATATCAAACCTGGTGAACAGGCACAGAGCAAAACCTGCAGCAAGGAACATGAAGATAGGTATTGGAGTGAAACAGATTGTTCTGTAACAGAGGCACCTTGCAATACAGATTGTAACTCATCGTTTAGATTTCATGAAAAAGTAGACTATACGTTTCCAGATGGATGTATACTTCTCCCTCCACCTAAAGAATTTGCTGACAGTGACAAAATGCATTTGGATACAATTGCAGAGGGGGTATCTTTGTACTGTGTTGATGACAGAAGGGAATCTGACAGCCTCCGTACAGCCTTGAGAGTTTGTGGTGAAGAAAATTACTTCTGTAAACGTAACAAAAATGACTGTGAAGACCACACCAATGAAAAGGTTAATTATTCAAAAGATAAAATACTTTTATCAAAAATAAATAATACAAATTGTCTTGTAGCTAGTAATACCTTGAATAATCCAAATGCTATGAAAGAGCATACCAATAAGAACAATGTATTAGAACAAGAAGGAAATAACTGTGACAAATGCAGAGACACAGGGCAAAAACTAGGAAGAAGAAAGTCCTTCCCAGATACTACCCTTGATGTACCATCACCAGTTCACCCTAGAAGGGATTCTGGATTTTATTCATTGCCATCCTTAAAAGTATTGCCTAAGGAGACCAAAGCAGGAGATGTCTACAACAGGAATTCACATGTTCATTCCAGCTACACAGAACTTTGCAAGTGTCCTGACTTGACCTCCTCACTGAGAAATCTGAGGGGTCTGAAGTCTTCATATCAGTATGCTTTCACATCATTCGATCATAATATTACCATTTATCCATCTGAGCCTGAAGAAAGTCCAGATGACACTTTTTTACTGGATAACTATACAGACTATGTGGGGCAAGGTGAAGAAACAGAAGAAACATTAATGGAGAGTCTTCATTCCAGTGGTACTATACATGAGAAAAAAGAAAATGGGTATGAGGAGCCTCTGAGAAACCTAGCCATATGGGAGGAAGACTCTGAGTCTACCGAAGATGCTTTAGATGAAGGGACATCAGAGTACAACCATCTAGAAAAGCATGCTGAATTGCAGAACAAAGCTCAGCTGATCCACGTTTCTCCATGTTATAGAAGCCCTTTGAGTGAACTTCTTAATGACAAGGAAAGTACTAATTATGTATCTACAGAAAGCTCCCCAAACGAACTTTCAGCTTTACAGAAAAATGTTCACCCACCTGCTGCAGAGCCTGAGGTGACAAAGAAAAGGAGAGGGTCAGTAATGACTGTGATAACTGGAGAACTAGAACGAAGACTCATTCAAGGTGACACTAAATTGATACCTGATTCCCTTGGTTCTGTGGTAAGAAAAGAGCTTAAACTTCCCTCTAGTATACCAGAAAAATCCAAGGTGTCATCCTTGCTATTAGATCCCAAAGAGCATGACATAAATAATGAATCAGAAAGTTTTTCTGAGATACAAGACATATCTGATAATATCCTTGTTGAATCCAATTACCATAATGATTCAGCACAGGCTGTCACATTATCTACCTCTTCAGCATATACAGAAAAGAAAGAGGATTTCACAGACCATTTAAATGTCAAGGGAAGATCGGAGAATGTTTGCAGTAAACAGTTAATTGATGATAGCTTAAGGAGAGAGCATGGAGCACATCAGCTACCTCAGACAGCCAAATCCAACTCTGATGAAATTGAGAAAAAGACTGAAATGAAAGAAGATTTTCATCAGAATGCAGATATGCCCCTATCATCAGTAAAACAGATCAGTCAGAAAGGTAGGTGTTCTAAAACTTGTGGACTTAATAACTTACACACCTTTTGCAAAGGTGGTTTAGTGCTTTGGTGACATCTTGTATTGTATATTATAACTTTACAAAGAGATGATTCTGTATGCATGGTCATTTGGTTATAATATGCAGTTATTGTGTTGAGGGTCCACGGAACCAAGTCACTTAAAAAAAAAAAAATTAATTAATTAATGCAGCTCTGTCCAAGAAGTGGGTTTCCTACATTAAACTGTCAACCCATCCTAAATACCTACTGAGCAAACACCAAAACAAGAAGGGATTTTCTGCAGTTGCCATGGGGTATGAACTCAGAGATCTAGTCAGTGTCTAAACCCACATAAATTTGTTTTTGAAATCTATGTGATCTAAGCAAATACTGTATTCTAAGTACATCTCAGTCTTATTCTGACTAAGACTTTACGTGTCATGGAATGACTATGGGGGATTATGGAACCTTCTTTTCTCCTCTCTTTATGTAGTTAAGAAAACTGCATATGAAAAATAAATACTTCTAATAGCTAATCTTTTACAAAATTTCTGGTCTCCCTTTCTGTAATCCATCTACCCATATCCCTAGCTAGTCATTTAAAAGGAATGTTTTGATTCATAAAAATGTAAAGCTGTATTGGGACACTGCACACTACAATGCAAGGTTTTTACATACATGTATGTGTATGGTTTTGAAATATTACTCCAAACACTTTAATTTTTTAATATTTGTCAAGTTTTATGCAAATATAACTCAGATCATCCTCTCCAGAAGAGAATCTGGAGAAAAACTGCTGAAGAATACATACTTTCTCATAATAAATGATCTTCAAGTATCTTATAAAAAGCATCAAAAAGTTTTTAATAATCTTTCTAGCTCACAATATCTGCAGAAAATACTGGTATGTCCTCCAAAGTTGTCTTGTTTAGCACTGGTAAATTTAAAAATACCTGAAGTCTATAGAGACTATATAGATATAAGACATAGGTAGATATTGCTATACAGATCAATATCTAAAATACCAAAATAAATAGAGAATGAATTAAATGGAAATCTCTTTAGAACAAGGTACAGAAAAAAGACACCGAAGGAAACCTGCATGCTCAAACATGATTGATTTCTCATACATTAGACCTCAGTGGTTAAACATAGCACATGAGTGAGGTGTAGCTATTTCCTGCATTTTTATTTTATTCTCTCCTCTTCCCTTTTGCCCCTTGCAAATTATCTATGTATATCCTTTCTCTTACCTATCACCTCCCCTGATCTGTAACTTTGGCCCTCTTTTGGTCTATGGTCGTATTTTGATTTTCTATCTGTGTTACTCTTAGCAATGCTGTGGAGGTCTTACCTTAAACAAGTACATGTGTACATCCGGAAAGAAGTATAAGCATTTAAAGTTTTAAAACTTGTTAATATGAGTCAATGTCCACTTGTAATGTGGGAATACCAATCTACTTAATCAATCTACTTGATCAAGACATTGGGCACAACGGGTAATATGGGACTTCCAGTGATTGGTAATTCAGTGACGCTGGAAAGGAAACACATTTTTCAAGAAAGAGTGATAGAATCTAGAACAGAGGAGAAAAACAGATGTAGATGTTCTAAGCAGGATGAGAGAGAAGAATCCAGCCGATCTAGAAGTCTGCTGGTGTTGTAGGAACTTAATTATTATCAGAGGGCAAAGATTCATACAAAAGGCACTACAAAGGCCCAATAAATTGGTTTCCTTACCCTCAGCCATAGTCAGCTACCCTGAAAAAGGGACTCGGTGACACAGGTCTGTGATGGAGATCTGACTGAAGCCAGAAAAAGGCTATTGAGCCGAGAGAGCACTTACACAATCCTCTCAGGAGCCTTCTGTGGCTGGGCTCACTTTCTCCCTATCTGCCCTTGTTGATGGGTACAGTCACATTTTCAGAACAGAATCTAACATGAAGTCTTCCAATTGTTGTTTTAGCTGAAATAGTAATACAACAAATAAATCCGTACTGCTCTACCTTGAAAGAAACCTAAAGCAGAAAGGTATATCCTCCTTTTATCTGCATGTGTCTCTTGCAAGATTTTTAATCTTTAAACAGCACTTTACATATCTACATACTGATGACTTCAAAAATGTGTGAGTACTTGTAAATAAAATTCATGAGCAATTTACATGTTTCTGCATAAAAACGGTGCTGTACAAATGGCTACACAGGTATTTAACTACAGATACAACTACCACAAGGTAATCACATGTACTCTTCTCTGCATGAAAACCTCAATTTGTCCAAAATATATACTTTGTTAATATTTTCAGTAATATTTGCTATTTTCATTTCTGTGTTTGCTTACATTATTCTTGTATTTAGAATGTGGAAATTTAAAACATTATAGTTGCTTAAGGTGTCTTACACATTTCTCATAAACAATGTCTGGTTATAATTTAGACTTGAAATCAGAAATGAATAAAACCAGAAAGCTACCTCTGATGAAAGACACCAGAGCGAGTGATAGTTCCCAGGAAGAAGCAATAGACCAGTGGGCCAGGAGACGAAAACAGTTCAAAGACAGCAAAAAATGCAGTTCAACTGGTGGAAGCTCCATAAACAGCACAATCACTGAAGGATCAAGTAAGTCCTTTAGTCTTACAACTGTATTCTTTCTCCTTTGTGTGATTGACACTTTGACAGGGTTTTTGTCCTAGGAAATTCATCTTCAATTCATAGCCTGAGTCTGTGTCCTAGTCATTATCATGAGCAAGCTATTCCTCACTATGCGAGTTAGTATCCTCTCTCCTTCATATAACAAGCAGTCTGTCTGAAAAGCATTGATAGTACCATTTTTGTCCATATGCAATTAATGTTAAGACAAGCTATAGGCACAGACAAACAGGTAACAAAAATCATAATTCTGATGCCTACTTTACTTATGTCAAAGCCATGGTAAGCTGGGAGTCCTTCTCTCCTAACTAAGATAACCACTTGCTCCATCTTTTATCTTCAGGCTTGTTGCTTAGATTGTGCTTCACTGTCCCTCCAGTTAGTGAAACAGTTTGTTCCATAATTGTCTAAGAAATCTGTCACCTCTCATATGCCTGAAGCTGTACCAAAGTCATCAACTTAAATTGCACGGGAAGGAATTTTAAATGATTAAGGAATTTACACTTCATGCAGATGGAATCCCCAGGAAAGGATTGCACAGTCTAGCAGGGAACATACTTGATACGTCTTACTTCACACTGCCTTTCCCTCCTGTCTTGCTATTTTAATGATGTAAGAAGTGCTTTCCACATATGAAGAAATATGCTCTTCCCCATGGAATTATTTTGTACTATAATGTTTACTTTTGCTGAGGGAAGTTTTATTTGTAGATGTATAACCTCCATTTTGAAGGTTGCAAATGCAATGTAAACTTGTAGAATGAAAACTTCAGTGCAGCTCCAATACCATATAAACTGTAAATGTTTTATCCCTGTGCTGAAGAGGTAAGTCCTACATCAGCACAGCCCCAATTCACTACCTAAACATAGGTGTCAGTTGCCACTGGGATGCCAATAGGGTTCTGAGATACGTGTCCTACAGGGGACCCAGGCCTTTTTGAAGCAGTAACTGGATAGCAAGTGAGATACCTAAGGCATCTAATATGGTACTAGACACCTATATTCAGATAACTGAGTCAATGTCTGAGTTTTCAATGCCTGTTAAGAAAACAGTAGGGATGACTGACATTTCACATGGAAGTGAAAAAGCTGTTTATTGGTAGCAGCTTCCATTCTTTGCCCCTAAGACATATTCAAGTGCATGGCAAGGAGATTAGAAAGTTACTATTTCAAACCATGAGAGCTCAGAAAACCTATCAAAAGATACTTCAGACCAACATAAACTGTTCACTGATTTCAACAGTAATGCTGTTGAATATAAAGGTGGGCCATAAATTTTACTAGATCAGGTATACACTGGTGTCATAGAGAAAATACTAAAAAAGGCAGAAAAAACCCACCCCAACCCAAACACACCACCAAAAAAACAAAAAAACAAACCAACCAAAAAAAATCCCCAATTTGAAAGAGCCAGAATTGCTTTCCTTGAGACAAAACTTTTGGTAACACATGGCATGAAACTGAAGTGACAAATCCTAGTATCTTATCATTTTGCATAGCATGCTATAGGCCTGTGTGGTGGTTTAGTCCCTGCCGGGACCCAAACCACGTGACCGCTTCCCTGCCACCCTCAGATGAGAGAAATGGAAAAAGGAATTAAAAATGCCTTTGCATGTTCACGTAAGGAGAATTTAATATGATAACACACAAGAAATAATCAGAAAAACAGCAATAACAACAGCGAGCAAAACAATGCACAAAACAAGCAATACTGAGTGTACAGATGCGCAGAGCAGACCCAGACTGGAGTGCACCCCTCACCAGGCATCACCCGGTGCAAGAACTGTTGCTGGGGGCATGACGTCAGCATGATATGGAATAGCTCAGCTGCGGCACCCCCCAACTCCTGCTGAAACTTAACCCTGTCCTGGCTGAACCAGGACATTATCCACCCCTTATTCTATACCATCTACATTATGCCCAGAAGCCATTTAACAATCAAAAAGAAATACAATACAGTTCACTGGCTGTTCTCCGCCAAAATTAAGTCCCTCTGAGGCACTCATCACACCTCTCCATCCTCCTGCATCACCCACCAGGTGTACCCAGGTCCCTGAGAAAAGGCAATCCCATGGATGGGTTTGCCTTTGCCTGAGGCAGGATTGACCCAGACCATTTTTCCCAAAACATTCTGCATGGGTACTACAGGAACTTTATCACCATCTACAGTATGTGGATGTTTTGACTGGGCAGGGCCAGCTTGACTGACAGATCCTCTTGTGTTGACCAACCACGTGGCCTTTGCCAGGTGCGTATCCCAGTTTTTGAAGGTTCTACCCCTCATTGTCTTCAGTGTAGTTTTTAACAGTCCATTATATCGTCCAATTTGCCTGGAGGCTGGTGCGTGGTAGGGGATGTGATAGATCCACTCGGTGCCATGCTCTTCTGCCCAGGTTTCTAAGAGGCAGTTTTGGAAATGAGTCCCGTTGTCTGACTCAGTCCTCTCTCTAGGGTGCCGTGTCGCCACAGGACTTGCTTTTCCAGGTCCAGGATGGTGTTCTGGGTAGTGGTGTGGGGCACTGGATACATTTCCAGCCATCAAGTGGTTGCTTCCACCATCATAAGCATGTAGTGCTTGCCTTGACGGGTCTGTGGCAGTGTGATGTAGTCAATCTGCCAGGCCTCTCCTTATTTATACTTCAACCATCGTCCTCTGTACCACTGAGGCTTTAACCGCTTGGCTTGCTTGATCGCAGCACATATTTCACATTCGTGTATGACCTCTGTGATGGTATCTATGGTCACGTCCGCCCCTTGATCTCGAGCCCATCTATATGTCCCATCCCTTCCTTGGTAACCCGAGGTCTCATGGGCCCACCGGGCAAGAAATAATTCACCCTTGCACTCCCAGGCCAAATGCACCTGAGCCACCCTAATCTTGGCAGCCTGGTCCACCTGCTGGTTGT
>JAVFHW010073189.1:56854-83864 GCA_032159205.1 Eurystomus glaucurus suahelicus
AACCGAGGTCTCATGGGCCCACCGGGCAAGAAATAATTCACCCTTGCACTCCCAGGCCAAATGCACCTGAGCCACCCTAATCTTGGCAGCCTGGTCCACCTGCTGGTTGTTCTGATGTTCTTCAGTGGCCCGACTCTTGGGTATATGAGCATCCACATGGCGCACCTTCACAGCTAGGTTCTCCACCCGAGCCGCAATATCCTGCCATAGTCCAGCGGCCCAGATGGGTTTCCCTCTACGCTGCCAGTTGCTCTCTTTCCACTGCTGCAGTCACCCCCACAGAGCATTTGCTACCATCCATGAGTCAGTGTAGAGGTAAATCCTAGGCCACCTTTCTCGCTCAGCAATATCTAGAGCAAGCTGGATGGCTTTCACCTCTGCAAACTGGCTCGATTCACCCTGTCCCTCAGTAGCTTTGGCAACTTGTTGTGTGGGGCTCCACACAGCAGCTTTCCACCATCGATGTTTACCCACAATGCGACAGGACCCATCAGTGAACAGGGTGTAGCACTTCTCCTCATCTCACAACTTGTTATATGGTGGGGCCTTCTCAGCATGTGTCACCTTCTTCTGTGGTAACATCCCAAAATCTTTGCCCTCTGGCCAGTTCGTGATCACCTCCACTATTCCTGGGTGGCTGGGGTTCCCTACTCGAGCCCGTTGTGTTATCAGTGTGACCCACTTACTCCACGTGGCATCCACTGCATGGTGTGTAGAGGAGTCCCTTCCTTTGAACATCCAGCCCAGCACCGGCAGTCAGGGTGCCAGGAGGAGCTGTGCTTCAGTATCAACCACCTCTGAGGCAGCTCGAACTCCTTCATACGCTGCCAGTATCTCCTTCTCAGTTGGAGTGTAGTTGGCTTTGGAGCCTTTGTATCCACAACTCCAGAAGCCTAGAGGTCAGACTTGGGTCTCCCCAGGTGCCCTTTGCCAGAGGCTCCAGGTAGGACCATTCTTCCCAGCTGCGGTGTAGAGCACATTCTTTGTATCTTGTCCTGCCCAGACTGGCCCAAGGGCTACTGCCTGCACAATCTCCTGTTTAATCTGTTCAAAGGCCTGTTGTTGCTCAGGGCCCCATTCAAAATCATTCTTCTTTCGGGTCACGTGGTAGAGCGGGCTCACAATCTGGCTGTAGTCTGGGATGTGCATCCTCCAGAACCCCACAGTGCCCAGGAAAGACCGAGTATCCTTTTCACTGGTTGGTGGGGACATGGCTGCTATTTTGTTGATCACATGCAGTGGGATGTAGTGACGCCCATCTTGACATTTCACTCCTAGGAACTGAATCTCCTGTGCCGGTCCCTAAACTTTACTTTGCTTTATGGCAAAGCCAGCCTTCAGCAAGATTTCAATTATTTTCCTTCCTTTCTCAAAAGCTTCCTCTGCTGTGTCCCCCCACACGACGATGTCATCAATATACTACAGGTGTTCTGGAGCCCCACCTTTCTCCAGTGCAGTATGGATTAGTCCATGGCAAATGGTGGAGCTGTGCTTCCAGCCCTGGTGAAATCGATTCCAGGTGTACTGGACACCCCTCCAAGTGAATACAAACTGTGGCCTGCACTCTGGTGCAATAGGAATGGAGACTATCGCATTAGCGATATCGACCGTGGCGTACCACTCGGCTGCCTTCAACTCCAGTTTGTATTGGAGCTCTAGCATGTCTGGCACTGCAGCACTCATTGCTGGCGTCACTTCATTCAGGCCACAGTAGTCCACTGTCAGTCTCCATTCACCATTAGATGACTGGCCATATGGGGCTGTTGAAGAGTGAGTGAGTCTTGCTGATCATCTTCTGGTTCTCTAGCTGATGAATCAGCTGCTGTATGGGAATCAGAGAGTCTCAGTTGGTGCAGTACTGCCACTGGTGCACCATCTTGGTGGCAACTAGCACCTGCCAATTGAGGGTCTTCAACCCTCAACAACCCCACCACCGAAGGGTCCTCTGAGAGATCAGATAAGGTGGGCAATTGTTCAGTTTCCTCCAAGGCAGCTATACCAAAGGCCCATCGGTACCCTTTTGGGTCCTTGAAATAGCCCCTCTTCAGATAGTCTATGCTGTGGTGGTTTAGTAAAGCCGCGGCAGCTCCCTGCAGCAGCCAAGCCACATGGCCGCTGCCACTTCCCCCCCACCCCCGCCGTGGGCCACAGACAGAGAAATTAAAAAAAAAGTTGTAAAATGCCTTTTTGAGTTGAGATAAGGAAAGTTTAATACAGAAACACGTAGGAAGCAATTGCAGTAACAAAAGCAATAACAACAGTAAGAAAGAAGCAATACAGAGAAAAAGGCAATACCAGCGACAAAGGGACAGAGGGACCACAGACGCCTGCACCGAACCCAGAACTGGCCCCGGGGCATGATGTCAGCAAGGTATCGAATAGCCTGGCTGCACCAAATTACCCCTGTCCTGGCCAAACCAGGACATATTCCCAGAATGCATGGGCAACTGGGCCAGTCACAATGGGGTGTTTATGTCAGTTCTTCCCTGTCAGACTCACTTCAGCTTCCAATAGAGTCAGCTTTGGGATCCCGCTGTGACCCCAGAGACACAAATGAGTTCGCCCCCTCTATAGCTCAATGGCATCAGGGTGCACTGTGCACCAGTATCTACTAAAGCCTTATATTCTTGTGACTCTGACGTGCCAGGCCATCGGATCCACACAGTCCAGTAAATCCGGTTATCCCTCTCCTCCACCTGGCTGGAGGCAGGGCTCCTCTAATCCTGATCGGAACCACTGACTTTGCATAGAATGACTTAGAGGTCCCCTCAAGAGGGTCAGATGTCAGATCAGCCCTTCTCTTCTGCCTGGGAGATTTCCCACTGGCAACTGGGGTGACATCTCTCTTGGAGGACTCCCCTTGCACAATTGTCTTCCCTTGCAACTCACGCACCCGTGCACCTAGGATTGAAGTGTGTTTTCCATCCCACTTCCTCATGTCTTCTCCATGACCACACAGGTAAAACCACAGGGTGCCCAATGGTGTGTACCTTCCATGGTCTTTTTCTTGAATAGGGAAACATCTGCTCCTAATAGCTGAGACATGGGCCGTACAGGTGGAGAGTGGGACATGTCTTCTCTGATTTGCTGGATCTCTCAAGACAATTCCTTGACAGCTGAAACACAGGCATTTAGAGAGGAAGAGATGCTTCCTTCATACTGCCAGAGCTGGCCAGCCACTTCATCCGCTTTTTGTCCCTGGCCATCTTTCCAGGACACTACTGCTAATGAATTGGCCTATGAAGGTGGTGCACTTCACAGGAATTTCCGCCACATGGGTGGTGTACATTGAACATGGTCTGGGTCCATGGGTGACTGCTCATCATTCAGATCACCATACAAAACTGGGAGGTTTGGCTGATACACCGAGGTTTGGCTGATACACCAGAAGGCTGTGCTGCCATTCAGCGATATCTGGACACATTGGAGAGCTGGGTGGAGGGGAACCTCACGAAGTTTAAAAGGGCAAGTGTAGTTTCCTGCACCTGAGGAGAAATAACCCAATGTACCAGACAGATTGGAGGTTGACCAGCAGCTCCATAGAGAAGGACCTTGGGATCCTGATGGACAGTAAGTAAACCATGAGGCAGCAATGTGCCCTTGTGGGCAAGAGGTCCAATGGTATCCTGCGTTGCATTAAGAAGAGTGTGACCAGCAGGTTAAGATAGGTTGTCTTCCCCCCTATTCTGCCCTGGTAAGGCCACTTCTGGAGTATTGTGTCCAGTTCTGGGCTCCCCAGTTCAAGAAACACAGGGAAATACTGGAAGGAGTCTGACATAAAATTTTAATTTGTGTTGCAGTGACACTGTTCACAGAAATATAACTTTAAGTATGTTGTTATTTTACTGGTAAATAGTTTATTTTCAAAGGTTTATAAGCTAGTCATTAACACAATATCTGAAGAAATTTAATATTCATATCTTGTGTCCAGTTCTGGGCTCTCCAGTTAAAGAGGGTCACAGAAATACTGCAGAGAGTCCAACGGAGAGCTACAAGGATGATTAAAGGACTGGGACATCTACTTTACAAGGAAAGGCTGAGAGCCCTGGGTCTGTTTAGCCTAGAGAAGAGAAGGCTGAGCAGGGACCTGGTCAATGTTTATAAATATCTGAAGGGTGGGTATCAGGAAGATGGGGTCAGTCTCTTTTCAGTGGTGCCCAGTGATAGGAAAAGGCGCAATGGGCACAAGCTGGAACACAGGAAGTTCCACCTCAACATGAGGAGAAACTTCTGTACCACGAGGGTGATGGAGCACTGGAGCTGCCCAGGGAGGTTGTGGAGTCTGCTTCTCTGGAGACTTTCAAAACCCACCTGGACATGTTCCTGTGTAACCTGCCCTAGGTGAACCTGCTTTGGCACTGGGGTTGGACTAGATGATCCCTGGAGATCCCTTCCAAGCCCTACTACTCTGTGGTTCTTTGATTCTTCTGGTAAGGGCTCCCAAGCTGGACATAGTACTCCAGGTGGCGTCTCTCCAGAGCAGAGTAGAGGAGCAGAATCACCTCCCTTGACCTGCTGGCCACGCTACTTTTGATGCAGCACAGGATATGGCTGGCCTTCTGGTCTAAGAGCACACATTGGTGGCTCATGTCCAGCTTTTCATCCACCAGCACCCCCAAGTCCTTCTCTGCAAGGCTGCTTTCAAGCCCTTCATCCCCAGCTTATATTGGTACTGGGGATTGCCCCAGTGCAGGTGCAGGACCTTGCACTTGGCCTTGTTGAACCTCATGAGGTTTACATGGGCCCACTTCTCAAGCTTGTCTACATTGCTCTAAATGGCATCTTGTCCCTCTGGCATGTCAACTGGACCACACAGCTTGGTGTCATCTGCAAACCTGATGAGGGTGCACTCACTCCCACTGTCTATATCATTGATGAAGATATTAAACAGCACTGGTCCCAGTATGGACCCCTGAAGGACAATATTTGTCACCCATCTCCATCTGGACAGCAATCCATTGACCACTACCCCCTGCATGTGACCACCTAAGTAATTTCTCATCCACCAAACAGGCCACCCATCAAATCCATGTCTCTACAATTTAGAGGGAATGGTGTTGTGGAGGACTGCACCAAAGGCCTAACAGAAGTCATCCATAGCTCTTCCCTTGTCCACTGATATAGTCACTCCATCATAGAAGGCTACTAGGTTGGTCAGGCAGGACTTGCCCTTGGTGAAGCCATGCTGGCTGTCTCAAATCACCACCCTGTCCTCCATATGCCTGAGCATAGCTTCTAGGAGGATCTTACTATGATCTTCCCAGACACAAAGGTGAGACAGACAGTAGTCAGTAGTTCCCAGAATCCTCCTTCCAACTCTTTTTAGAAATAGGTGCAATTTTCCCTTTTCTCCAATGTAGAGACTGCCTGACTTTTCAAATATAATGGAGAGTGGCTTGGCTACTACATCAGCCAGTTCCCTCAGGGCTCTGGGATGCATCTGATCACATCCCAGAGGCTTATGTATATTCAGGTTCCTCAGGTGGTCACGAACCTGATCTTCTCTTACAGTGAAGGATACTCATGTGCATGATCACACATGTAATATCGTACAAATATCCAACAGCCTAGGGCAAGCCAGAAGTTCTATATAGAAAAAACAAGAACAACAAAAAAACCCCACTATTCTTCCCTCACCTCCTTTTTAATAAATTGAAATATGCACATCTGGAAAAGGTAAGATTAAGCAATTAGCAAATATGGGCATCATTATCTGAATTATGCCAGTTACTTTTCAGGTTCTCTTTTGTTGTCCCATATGCACTGAACTCATACTAAATTGGTTTCCTAATCAAATGAGCCTCATAAGAAAGCTTAACAATTGGCTAAAGCCAATAAAGGGCCCCCCTCAGTATCTGAACGGGGCCTACAGTAAAGCTGGGGAGGGAGTTTTTACAAGGGCTTGTAGTGATAGGATGAAGGGTAGTGGCTTCAAACTGGGAGAGGGTAGATTTAGTTTAGATGTAAGGAAGAAGTTCTTCACTATGAGAGTGGTAATACACTGTGGTGCTGCTTCAGCCATCATCATTTTATGCTGCCATCAGTTGCCTGATCACACAGGCCAACACTAAACTCAGCAACATCCCCTTGAAAGTCTTCTTTCAGACAGCCCAGCCATAGGTTCCTCTGGGCCCAACTCCTCTGCTGCCCACTGTGGTGCCAGCATCACCTGCTGGACACAATGGACAGAGATAGCCTTTCAAATGGGGGGACACGACTGAGAGAGCTCAGCAAGATGTAACCAGCCCCAACAGAAGCCACACCCAACAGGAAGCTCCTCTGACTGATCGCCTCCTGGTTGATATAATCCTAGCCTCGCCCACCACACCAACCACAAACACCTGGGTAAGGGCAGAGCCACAAAGACACAAGTGGGCCAGGTTCTGCCTCTGGAACGTGAAGCCAATAGGAAAACCAAAGCATTCTGCTAGGTTGTGACTCATCCACAGCTCCACTCCAACTTGAGGCCCACAGCTCAGGCCTCAGCACTTCAGACACTGGAATAGGTTGTGCAGGGAACCTGTGAATGCTTCATCCTTGGATGTGTTCAAAAACAGGTTTGATGCGGCCTTGCGCAACCTTGTCTAGTGCAAGGTGTCCATGCCCATGGCAGGGGGGGTTGGAACTAGATGATCTCTAAGGTTGCTTCCAACCCAAACCATTCTATGATTCTATGAAAACCAGACTTCTCTTAAAGAGGTGCCGCTTCTGTTTTGACCTTTTGCAGTAATACTTGGCATTCAAGTTCACTATGCAATAGCATCCAATATTGTCATCTTATTTTTGGACATCTTTGCACACTGCCCTTTTAACAGCAGCAAAATTGCAGAACTAAGCGCAGACATTAGAAAGAGTTCTGTATGAAGTTTGTGGCACTTCTTTCATGCTGACTGGCTGAGGTCTGTTATTCTTAATGCCTTTTCCCTACTGACATTATTTTTTTTTATTTTATGCTCATGACAGTAAATTCAGAGGATGCTCGCTCAGTAGATCTGGGACTACACTCTGAAAATGAGGACAGAGGTTTTTATACAGAAAACTTTCATTCTGCTGCCTGGGTTTTCAGAGGAGATGATGTATCTCCAGATAACAGTCCTAGATGTCTCAGCAAAAGGCCTAGGCCGGTGGCAAGTAAGTTGGCTAAAGCAACAGGTAATAAATATCACAAAAGAGTATTTATTTTGGGCACTTTGAGTATTCCAGGGGATCAATATTTTGGAGGAGATGCTGGATGCTTATGCTGAAGACAGGAAAAAGAGCAACCCAAGAAACTAAAAGGTTCTGAAAAAACATAAATAAGTAGTTCTTACTTAGCTACCATCTTGCAAAATGTCACAATTACTTGACAAAACTGATATTGGTAACAGTTCACAATTAAACCTCATCTCTTGCTGTATGATAAGCAATGTAAGTTAATAACTTTTTCAAGCATGGAAAATCACAGAGAGCTATTTATGGACATAAAGTATTATAATGGACATAAAGTATTGTAATGGTCATAAAATGTGTTCTCCATCGAACTTTCAAAGATAGTAGATCTAGAAAGAAAAGAATTAAATTTGCTATGGGTATGAAGGGTTGTCCTTCATAAGATTTACTAAAGAGCCAGACCATTTGAGACACAATAATACTAGAGCCTTCCTTTTAACTGAGGGTAATCCCTTTACATGTTAAACTCTGATGACTTCAAAGACATTTCACTGGGTACACCCACTGGTGGCAGGAGGTGCCAGTGTAGTGGGGAGTTGGACTAGAAGATTGGGAGGCAGTGGGAGTAGGGAGTGGACAGGGAAGGGTAGACAAAAGGAACAAAACAACAATTGGTATCCAAAATAGAGACCTTCTAAAATATAAAAAGAATTAAACTACAAGAAAATTATTTAAACTCATTTGAGAATTTGAGTGAATTTTATATTCACAGCTTAGAGGTCTGACACAGAGAGCAGGAGCGCTTTTTTATCCCGGAACAGTCAGTAGAGTGCAATACCTGAATACTTCTGCACCACTTCACTACAAAATCCAGGCACTTAACTTAAACTGCTGATGAAAGTACAATTCATTGATGCTGTCTGTCTTTGCCCTAACATGAATGGTATTCAATCAGACCTGGCGTGAGGTGGGTAGGCACTGGCAGAGGGTCAGCACGAAACAGCTAGGAGTGATCCCACCCATATCCAGAATCAGTAACTGTCAGTAGCTATAGATAAAAAGTTTTTAAAACAGGCTGCTGCTTGTTAAATTGAACTTAACTTGTAGAGAAAAAGGGGTGTTTTTTTCTTATTTTGCAGTTCGTGAAAGAACGGTGAAGATCGCCAAAGGAACTGGCAACTACCCTTGGGGTTTCAGGATCCAGTTCTCAAAGCCAATCCTTGTGACTGAAGTTGACACAAGTAAGTTGTGTTTGTTCTAGGTAACTTCTCCTATGAAAATGTGTAAAAATAAATACATCATATTTAGTAATATAAATTAATATGATGTAATATGAACTACAATATACAGAACATCTGTTTTATGATAATATATATTTCCATAATTAGCGGGTATAAGGTGTTTAATAACATGTCTTTGAACTGCTCATGGCAAACTGTTTTAGGGCCCCAGTATGCCTGTGGGTAAACTGGACTCCTCTGTTCTTTGTCCTTCCATGCCAGTTGATACCTTATGCAAGTGTCTGCATCCAGCCTCTCTCCAAATTAAAGCCTGGAACTCTGGGGGACTGACATCCATTAATGACAACTGGCCTTTAAGAATGAAATAGAGGATGCAGTGGTCCTTATGACAACATTTCCAAAAGTCTTATTAGCTGGGGACATGTGTTGGTTTAGTAAGAGCTGCGGGGTAGCCGAGCCGCGCGGCCGGCTGCTTCTCCCTGCCCCCTCCCCTCTGCCACGGGCCGCAGACAGGGAAGAAAAAAAAAGGTTTAAAAGTGCCTTTTTGAGTTGACATAAGGAAGGTTTAATATATATACATATATAAAAGAAAATAACATATAATGGGAACTTTACAGTTAACAAGAGCAATATTAACAGTAAGAAAAGAGCAATACAAGAAAAAAACAATACCAGAGAACAACAGCGAGGGACCGAACCCGAGCGAAGTCCAAAGTGAACTGAACTCCAACTGAACCGCCCCCAATGGAACTGGCCCCTCCCCGGAGCTGGCCCCGGGGCATGACGTCAGCATGGTATAGAATTACCTGGCTCCACACAAAATTAACCCTGTCCTGGCCAAACCAGGACAGGACACTTCTGCTTGGATGTGTTTCCATTGAGCTACCTATAAATCTTAACAGGTGTGCTGTTAACTTCTGCAGGATAGTCTGATAATTGTGAGGAACTCCTTAAGAAACTCACAGACAGTGAGTGAGCGTGAAAGTGGCAGATCAGTTTCAACAAAGAAGAAGTGTGAGATAATGCCTTTAGAGAGAAATTACCTATACCATGTCTGCATGATGGAAAACATGGCATTGGCAGTTATGCTTAGGAATGAGATCCTGGGAGTCATGACTGAAAGGTCTCCGAAATCATTGGCTCTGTGTGGAACGGCAGCTTAGAAATTTGGCTAAAAGTTAGCACCACCACTTACAGCAGTAAGGATGAGACACAAGGAGTCATTTTACTGCTACCTATAACCTTGATTCACTCTAATCTAGAGTACTACATACCATAAGGTACAGAAGACTCTGATAACTTTCTACTACTGAAGGCATATATAATGAAATATGACATCCTAGACCAAGAATTCTAGTGTGCGCCCTCTAGCAAGGCATCTAAGAATACTTCTGTCACTTTACCAGCCAATACTGTACTGTCCAGCTTCCTGACAACACTAGGAAAGCCTGTGAATTCAGAAGCCCATGAATCCATTAGCTGAACCCATAATTTCAAAAACTGCCTGCTGAGCTACTAAATAGGTCATCACTAAACTGCAACAGGGAGTAAAAATCGCATGTATATCCCTTTTTGGTTGCACATTGAGACATTATTTTGGTAATATTTTAAATAACACTTATGATTATAAGCCTTGCATGAGATCCTCAAGGCCAGCACAAACCAAAATGTGCTGGCATTTGCAAATTATCTGTAATACACATGAGGGTGAACCATGTCTTTTTTTATTATTATGCTGTTTATTATTAAGCTTTTACTAATCTCTTCTCTACAACTTCGAAGCATCCTCAGAAATACACTGAACAATCATATTCACTGCATGACAGGGTACAAAATCTTTGACAATGGATATTCAGTAGGATGGACACGGAACAATATTTTCCAAAACCCCATTTTTTCACAGCACGTTAGGAATGCTTAGTTATAGATGAGAAGGAAAAAACCTGTCCAAGAAAGTTGTAACTGGGATTTAAGTAACAGTGTATTGGTGCCCATGAATGGAGCATACTTACCACTTCCCTAGTTTGCTTCCATTCCTGGCTAGCATGTTTCTAAGCCCTATTTTATTAAGAGTGCATGTCCTTTGCAACTGTTAACAAATAAACAAAAGGTTGATATATTAACAAATCTGACTCAGTCCCTCCTTCACTGACGTTATTTCCTCCTGAAGATAAAATCCACAAAATACTGGAGCCAAATTCTATTAACCAGCGAAAGAGTAAGCACATAGAGTAGTCTTTCAGTTTTAAATCAAAAATTCACCAGAATAATAGACTTTTTTTCTCCTGTCCTTACTGAACATTGCACCAGTTCTTTGTTTGCATTTTAGGCCAAAACCCTCAGATGCTGAAATACCTATTTGCCTCTTAGAGTGTTTAAGTCCTAATGTCATTTTAAATGAAATTTCTCCATTGCCAGTGATTATCTAGTGTTGAATGAGTACCTAAATACTAAAGTTTCATTTACAGACAACTAACAGGTTGCTCAGAAAAACTTGCTTGACCTCTAAATTGACATCACAATGGCCCCAAAGCATAATCCATGACTAGTTGGACAGATACCTGTTTTGCTAGAAAAGCTTGATCACATAGGCATGCTTGATATCCTAGCTCTAAATAAAATGTTTTATTTTATTCCAGACAGTGCAGCTGAAGAAGCAGGGCTTCAGATTGGGGATATTCTGATAGCCGTCAATGGAACTGATGTCACCAGCATGCCACATTCAGAAGCTGCCAATCTGGCAAGGAAAGGTAAGTTTGAGATCACAGTAAATTACACAGATGGGTCAGGATTGCTGTACAGTGCTCCAAATACATCCAGACAAGGGTGATGGATGCAACAGGAATCTTCATTAACAGTTTAATGCATTAGTATTTAATACAGTGGTATTGCCTAAGTCACTTTTTTATCTAGACCTTGCTAGGAACACAGAAGAGAATGAACATACAAAATATTCACTCAGAGGGTGGTGAGTCACTGGAACAGGTTGCCCAGGGAAGTTGTGGATGCTTCATCCCTGGATGTGCTCAAGGCCAGGTTGGATGGGGCCTTGGGCGACCCGGTCTAGTGGGAGGAGTCCCTGCCTGTGGTAGGGGTGTTGGAACTAGATGATCTTTAAGGTCCCTTCCAACCCAATCCATTCTATGATTCTATGATTCCCAAAAGAGTGCATGTGACAGTAATGCTTTTGGCTCTCCTGCCTTAAAGAACATGGCTGAAGGAAGTCCTGAAAGTGACTGCATAGACACCAGTATCTTATTTATGCATTATGCTTCCTCAGGGAAAGGCTTCACAGCTTGGTTCAGTGCACTCAGTAGTTATTTCTGTGTCACCAACACCTGAAGTCTAGTCAGGACATCAGAGAGGTTATTTCATGAATCATCCTTTTGCAGCACTACAGAAACAAGTAGTCAGTGATATCATGCATATTCTTGCTAGAACTGTGATGACTAAAATCCAAAGATACCCATGTCTGCATGCTGAAGGTTAATCTACTGCCATTCTTCTGTTTATCACAGATATGGTTTTGACAAGGGCTCACCAGAAATTCAATAGATTAAAATGCTTTTACAAGACAGTGACAAATTTAACTTGACACATTCCAACTTCTTTAATTATACAGGTGCCATTCACACTGTTATGTTTAAGAGTATGTCAAGTCTTTTAGTAGATATATCTCTGATTACTAGGTATTTTTAACTCCTAAGAGAACATCACTTGGTCTAAATCTTGGCATACAGACAGCATTCCCGAAATCAAATGTCCCCAAAACAGAAACGCAGCAAATGTTTTGCAAATGAAGATGTGTCATAGTCACATTTCTCAATCCTCTTTAAGGCATTGCCATATGCTTTGAATTAGTATCTGATAGGATCACAATTTGAGACCTTTACGTTCAAAGCCATAGATGTATTAATATCATCAGTGAATATTATTAAATTTTATCTCATTGTTGTTAAAAACAACACATCTTTAGGCAATCTTGCAACCCAACATCTCCTTTGAACACTTACCTTTTGCAAATGGTAAGTAGACACTTCAGCACAGGTTAGCCTCCAGAGCAAACTGCCTCAGAAAGGGGCACAGATAACAGAAAAGCTTAGTAAACTCCAAGTCATGGAAGAGAAAGAGTTCTCAAGAGCATATAATAGAGACAGAAAGTACCCCTACAAACATTCTCAGCAATTTTTGTATAAACCTCAATTCATGTACACCCATTTCAGCAATGAAATCCAACCCTTCTCTAAACTGATAAAAAATGCAAGCACCTAACATGCTGCTTGCAAAGGCAGGCCACAAAAACTGTTTTAAGAGGTGTCTTCAGATAGCTAGCTCCATTACTAGTCCTCAACATAAAATCAGTTTCATTCCTGAACTTCTGTTAAAAGAATGCTAAATATTGCTTAATTTAATTCATCATTTTCTAGGCTGCTTTTCTCCTTGCTGCTTCTAGAAGCTACATAAGGAGGGGAAGGGCATGGGATAGAATACTGCCTTCCTGCTCCGTACCCTGTAGGGATATTAAAATATATTGGCACACTGGATTATAGTTTTGACCTATGTTTTTACTTTCTTCCTGTAACATTTTAGGTCCCGATATCCTGACTATGGTGGTGGGATCAGATATCAGCCGTTACCCTAACACCCCTAGACCTACCTGCCGAGGATATTTGCATAAACGAACGCAGTCAGCTATACTGAAGGGCTGGAGAAAGAGATGGTTTGTGCTGAAACATAATGGCTACCTACAGTATTACAAACACAAGAAGGTAAGTAGAGAGGCTGGTGAGGAAGCAGCCTGTGTGCTGAAATACAAAGTGCAGCAGTATTGTACTCATATTTACAGATCATTATCTTGACTTGTAGTATTTAAAGAGTAACACCAGCACTAACGATGGTTTTGTATGTGGTATATAGAAGAGGCTTGCTGAGTAGTTCTGCCTTCCTATATTCTAGTAACAGACATTGACACTCTCAGGCTTTTATGGATTCACATTTTATTTCTTGGTTTTGATCATCAAGAAATCTATGAATTGATTGGGTTCTAGAAGGCTTTGGACGAGATGAAGTAATTTCAGATGTGTAGGAGCTTTGTGTTTCATCTACCATTATATGTATTTCCTTAAACATGCAGGATGATGACATTTCTTTGTGTGTGCAAATAAGCTATACACCTGCACAGAGAGGTAAAGGGAAGGCTCAGTTTCTTCGGAACAGCATTACTCAGCACTTCATTCTCTGTCACATGAGCAGGGACCTGTATAGTACTTAGTACTTTGAAGTAGTAAAGTAAGACTTTAACTTCACCTAACAGTAGACATCCAAAAAAAGAAGTAAAACAGGTGCTTCATCACAGAATCACAGAATGGTAGGGTTGGAAAGGACCTCTGGAGATCACCTAGTCCAACCCCCTCTGTCAGAGTAGGGCCACCTAGAGCCAGTTACACAGGAAGACATCCAGGCGGGTTTTGGATGTCTCCAGAGACGGAGACTCCACCACCTCTCTGGGCAGCCTGTGCCAGTGCTCTGCCACCCTCAGAGTTTATTTCCATTCCCTCTTGTCCTGTCACTGGGCACCACAGAAAAAGACTGGCCCCATCTTCCTGACATCCACCCTTTAATTATTTATAAGTCTGGATGAGACACCCCCTCAGTCTTCTCCAGACGAAATAAACCCAAGTCCCTCAGCCTTTCCTCATAAGGGAGATGTTCCAGCCCTCTAATCACCTTAGTAGCCCTTCTCTGCACCCTCTCCAGCAGCTTCCTGTCTCTCTTGAACCGGGGAGCCCAGAACTGGACACAGTACTCCAGATGTGGCTGCACCAGGGCACAGTAGAGGGGAAGGAGAACCTCCCTTGACCTGCTGGCCACATTCCTCTTGATGCACCCCAGGATGCCATTGGCCTTCTTGGTCACAAGGGCACATTGCTGCCTTGTGGTCATCTTGTTGTCCACCAGGACTGCCAGGTCTCTTTCCAGAGAGCTGCTTTCCAGCAGGTCAGCCCCTAACCTGTACTGGTACATGGGGTTATTCCACCCCAGGTGCAGCACCCTACACTTGCCCTTGTTGAATTTCATTATGTTTCACTCTGCCCAACTCTCCAACCTGTGCAGGTTGTGCTGAATGGCAGCACAGGCTTCTGGTGTGTCAGCCACCCCTGCCAGTTTTGTACCATCAGCAAACTTGCTGAGGATGCACTCTGTCCCTTCATCCAGGTCATTGATTAATATATTGAACAGGAATGGACCCAGTAGTGACCCCTGGGGAACACCACTTGTCACAGATCTCCAACCAGACACTGTGCCATTAATCACAACCCTCTGAGTTCTGTCTTTCAGGCAATTTCCAGTCCACCTCACTGCCCATTCATCTAACCCACACTTCCTAAGCTTGCCTACTAGGATGCTGTGGGAGATGGTGTTGAACGCCTTGCTGAAGTCAAGGTAGACAACGTTCACTGCCCTCCCCTCATCTATCCTTCCAGTCATTCCATTGTAGAAGGCTATCAGATAGCCAGACACGACTTCCCCTTGGTGAATCCATGTTGACTACTACTGATAACCCTCTTTTCCTCCATACGCTTCGAGATGATGCCCAGAACGAGCCATTCCATCATCTTTCCAAGGATGGAGGTGAGGCTGACTAGTCCGTACTTTCCCAGATCCTCCTTCTTGCCCTTTTTGAAGACTGGAGTGACATTTGCATTCCTTCAGTCCTCAGGCACCTCACCTGATCTCCAGCTCTTTAAACTGATCCTCCTCAACCAAGGGCAGGTCTTCCTTCACCAGCATTTCAGGGAGGGAGTTAAGCATTTACTTTTCACACTTGAGGGGTGGCAGGCCTTCAGGTTCACAGATTTACTAGCACTCTGCCCCATAAGCACAGAGTTACTACACCCAGATGCTTCTCTAGCAAACCTGGCTTTGTCCTCTTCCCCCTTCAGACCTAGTTTAAAGCCCTCTCAATAACCCCGCCAACTCATGTGCAAGAATCCTTTTTCCTCTCTGAGACAGCTGAGCTCCATCTGCTGCCACCAGGCCACATGCCACGTAAACCTCCCCATGATCCAAAACCCCAAAATTCCACCACTGGCACCGGTCTCTGAGCCACATATTCATCATATGTGTTTTCCTATTCCTTTCAATATACTTCCCTGCCACTGAAGGGATTGAGGAAAACACAACCTGTGCTCCTGATCCCACAGCCAGTCATCCCAGTGCTCTGAAATCCCTTTTGATTGCTTTTAATGAACGCAAATATTTTACTTGGCTTTATTCTGGAGGCTCTATTTTGATATGGCATAGTTTACAATCCCTAGTTGTATAGTGAGTCCTCATGGCCCTTTATCAGTAGCTTCAGTTTTCTTAGCTACAAACATCTGAGATTTTCATATTTATTCATCACTACATAAACAAGTAAAGAATGACATCATACTTACAAAGAGGAAAAGTAAAAAAAAAAAGGGGAATTTTCCCTTTAAGTAGTTATATCCATGGTGGGGGACACAAGCAGCAGGTACAGCTCAAAGCCCTGACTGCAGTGGAGCTGGTGAACTTTACTTGCCCTACAGCAGTGTTTTACAGTCGTCTGTGAGGTGGTTCACGGGGTGCTGCATGTAATTTCAAGTTAATAATCCCTTCCCCTGTGTACCTCATGATGAAGTCATTCATTGAGAAATTTTTGTCTATAAAATCAAACAGACTGATTTCACTGTGGTCTTTTCAAGACTTTTTGTGATAAAACATTTTACAGCTTGTTAAAAAGATTCAAGATCATCCAGTTAGCATTCATTTTAACCTGATTTGAAGGAAACAGTGAAGGTGAGAAAATTTGCCTTGGTGAGGGATTTATCACTAGATGAAGCCCATGTAGCTTCCAGGGAGTCTCCTAGCTAACCTAGGAAGGGCATCAGCAGAAATACCAGCTGGTTAGAAATAGGTAGAAATGGGTTTGTCTCCAACACACAGTTTGAACACATACCAGTGAAATACACCCATGTCCACCTTTAACCAAAAACTACATGAGAACCCGAGCATGGCACCAAGTCCCTCATCTGTAAATAGGTTTTTATCTTTGCTAACATGGTCACACACCTTTTGGTCAACTCAGCATGTGGAGGATATAAACATACATGTACACACATACATATGTATATTTACAAGCACAGTTTTGCAATGAATATAATCTAGACAACAAGATGGTGTTAAGGAAGTTCAAACAACAGAAGACAACACGCTTCACCCTGATCATGAATTTACCTTTATATTCTTCTTTTTTCTACTGTGTCACCACTTTCCATTTCAAGAATCAATCTCCCATTTATGTATTTTGGTTTTTGCTCATATATATTAGTCTATTTGGTCATTTTTACATAAATAGTAGAGCCACACCAGTAAAATCCTCACTTCAATTTTCTTCCTAAAAACAAAATTTTTAATGTGAAAGATGGTAACGCAATGCTTCCCAAGGTCTGTACTTTGAGGGCTGCATGGGTTAGTCTTTCTCTATAGTTCAAGATCTCTGATACCCCCCACAATGCATTCTGGCCCCCCCTCCTGGTGATCCTAAGCATAGTTTTTTATGAATAATAGAATTATAGAATTGTTCTGGTTGGAAGAGACCTTCAAGATCATCAAGCCCAACCATTAAGCTAACACTGCAGGTCACCACTTAACTATGTCCCTAAGTGCCACATCTGCACACTTTTTAAGTACTTCCAGGGATGATAACTCTGCCACTTCCCTGAGCAGACTGTTCCACTGCTTTAGAACACTTTCTGTGGATACATTTTTCCTAATATCTAACCTAAACCTCCCCTTGTGCAACGTGCAGTCATTTTCTCTTGTCCTAGTGCTTGCTGTGCCAGAGAACAGATGGACCCCCACCTCACTACAACCTCCTTTCAGGTAGTTGTAGAGAGTGGCAAGATCTCCCCTGAGCCTCCTTTTCTCCAGGCTAAACAATCCAAGTTGCCCCAGCTGCTCCTCATAAGACTTGTTCTTCAGGCCCTTCACCACCTTTGTTGCCCTTCTCTGGACTCCAGCACTTCAATGTCCTTTTTGTAGTGAGGTGCCCAAAACTGAACACAGTACTCAAGGTGCAGCCTCACCAGGGTTGAGTACAGCAGGATGATCACTTCCCTAGTCCTGCTGGCCATGCTGTTTCTGATACAAGTCAGGATGCTGTTGGCTTTCTTGGCCACCTGGGCATGCAGCTGGCTCATAATCAGCTGGCTGTCAACTAGAACTTCGAGGTCCTTTTCCTCTGGGCAGCCTTCCAACCACACTTCTCCAAGCCTGTAGAGTTCCACGGGGTTGTTGTGACCAAAGTGCAGGGCCTAACACTTGGCTTTGTTGAACCTCACACCACTGGCGTTGGCCTATAAATCCAGCCTGTCTGGATCTCTCTGTAGAGCCTCTATACCTTCAAGCAGATCAACGCTTCTGCCTAACTTGGTGTCATCTGTAACTTACTTAGGATGCTCTCTATTGCCTTGTCAGGATCACTGATAAAGACGTTAAACAGAACTGGCCCAAACACTGAGCCCAAGGGAACACCACTTGTGACTGGCCACCAACTGGATTCACTAACCACCCTCTGGGCTCAGACATCCAGCCAATTTTTTATCCAGCAAAGTGTGCACCTGTCCAAGGTATCAGCAGCCAGTTTCTCCAGGAGAATGCTGTTAAGACAAAAAAAAAGAATCTACAGGAGGCAATGCAGTTTAATATCCAAACTGAAATTAATAAAGCTTTCAACATTTAAGTTTCTTGATCAAAACCAAGCACTTTGGTGGGGAAAAAAAAGACATTTTATGAAAAGTAATTTAAAATTGTAGAAACAGCTTGCTCTTCTACAATTCTTTATTCACCTAACATTTCCAGTGGAAAATCCAGTAGGCTTTTTTCTCTGCCTATGCCATGATATACACACTAGCCATCTAATCTGGGTTATGCTGCAGAACCAGTGGGTATATGAGAAAGCAGTTTGGCTTTCCATTGTTATTATTCCAATGCTACCTATTCAGGTCTCAAAACAAAAAGAAATAAACAAATCACACAATAAGATGGATACAAACATATAGAAACATTTGTTTGGAGACAAATTTTTATTTTAACTTAGTCAGGTCCTTCATCAAACTCCTGAAATGTAAAAAGAAAAATCTACTTATGCCTTTTAAACACTCCCCATCTTCCAATCAATGAAGTACTTCTGAAGACAGCACATTAGATAAATTGGAGTGAGGATTAGAAGATGTCCCATAATCTTATATTCATTAATACTTAATTAAATTTTCTTTTATTTATTTAAACTAGGATGTTTCTTTTTTAAGCCTATTTCTTCTTCCTCAGCTAGCTTTGCCTCATTTACTGCACTGAAAAAAGGTAACTATTTCAATCATACTAACCTTATGTTTTGATAGTAGGCTCTTTAGCTACTGAAAGCATACATTTGCCTTTGCTTAGAAAGAGTAAAGAAATTTAAAGCACTGCATAAATATTTTATAGTAGTAACTATGGCTTGTTTTCTTGCATTATCTTAGACTACTGCCATTCAACCACCTTTTAAATTATTTCATACCATTTTTTTGCCAGCTGCTCTCTCTCTGTAACTGGACTCCAAAGAATACACTGAAATATTGAAGTACTATTTTAGCAACTGAAAGCGCAAGGGCCTTCTTCATTGCCTCATGCAGTTAGAGAGTACTCTGAAGAGTACAGTAATACAGAAAAAAAGATGCTTAAATACAAATATGCTTCTTTGCTACTGAGAGATCCAATGCCTAAATGAAGTATAAGGGAGCTAAAGATGGACTCATTGGCACTTTCTTTTGGTATGATTTTTATCAGGACACAAGAGCAATGCATACAGGTGCTGCTCATCCCACTTTCTTTTCTAAGGGAATTACAAACAATGTTCTTGGTTTAACACAGCATTTATGTAACATGTCAGTTGCATGATTGGAAATGTAGGAAACACTACATTCCAGGCCTTGCCTCACTCAGGAGAATAAAATTTTCCACTTTGTCAATATAAGATGTTCTTTGCAACAGTTCATTGAAGGCAAGAATAATTCAGGAAGACAGAAATAGCTCAGGATAATTTGCATATCAGTATCCAGCAAACTAACCAGAATCATCAGTTTTCAGGTCTTGATTCTGATGTTAAGGACAACAACTTGCATTGGTGTAATTCCAGTGACTCCGGCAAGGTCATGCTTAATTTCCACTTATGTAAGAAGACAACCAAGCCTTTTATTTTTGCCTGCAGAGGTGCATATAATGTTTTGTCATGGAGAAAGGAAAGGGTGTTTCATCTTCTGCTTTAGTCCGTATCAACAAACACAGAGAGCTAGATTTCCTTATCATTGCTATTTACAGGCAGAAATTATCCATCCAGAGCTTTATTTTTCCCACCTACATAAAAAAGAGACTTATGTTTCTAGAGCTTTTTACATATTGACTCACCCATGTAATTGCTGCTGTTTCAGACTCATCTCTATCCAATCACATATTGGTGAAGTGATAGCTGTTGCAACAGATTCAGTCACTTTATATATAAGGTCATTTTCTTTTCCCTCAAACAGATGCTGCCACTCACCTTGTCGCTTTTAGAACCTGACAGCTACCTTGGAAACTTTACAATATGCTGCAACCTTCAGGATAAAAAAAAATACTGGTCTTGCAAACCCATTAAAAAGAAGGAATGTAACTCCTGGGGCCCAGGGACAAATGTGTGAATAAGGGGTTTAAAGGTGTGCAGCATGCATTCCTCTACCATGAGGACATACCTGCTAGAGAGCTAACAGCATTCTAGGCTCAGTAGGAAAGCACAAGTACAAAGAAAGCATTATAGCCAAAAACACATTTCCCAAAATTCTTCCTTACAAATATCCAGCTTGTAAGGAGCTCAGCTAATTAAATGCTGGGATTTACAAATTCACTGAAAATGCCAGCCAAAGTCAGAATTTCCTAGTTTCAATTCATCACTGCTTTCTTGCTATGTAAGACCTGTTAAAAGAAAGTGTATCAAGTAATTTTTGTAGGTCTAAGAAGAGAAAAAAGATAGAACTGATAAAATCAAAAGAATTTTTAGAAGATGATGTTTGAAGGAATACCCTAGCTTTTCTATGTTTGTGTCTTGCCATGTTTCAAGGAACTATTTCCTGTCCCTTTGCCATAAATAGACCCCAGGAAAGAGGATAGCAAGACAGATAACCAATCTAGGACCTGAAAAGGAAAAGATAAAGTAAATGTCATTGAGGTTTAGGTGAAACTATGAATAACATAGAATCATAGAATTGTTTAGGTTGGAAAAGAACTTTAAGATCAATGTGTCCAACCATTAACCTAACACTACCAAGTCCACTGCTTAACTATCTCCCTGAAAGCACCACAGCTACATGGCTTTCAAACAAGTCCCAAGATGGTGATTCAACCATTTCCCTGGGCAGCCTTTTCCAGTGCTTGATAGCCCTTTTGGTGAAGAAGTATTTCCTAATACCCAACCTAAACGTCCCCTAGCGCAATTTGAGGCCATTTCCTCTTGTCCTAGCTCTTGTTTCTTGGAAGAAGAGAGTAGCACCCATGTCTCTACAACCTCCTTTCAGGTAGTTGTAGAGAGTGGTAAGATCTCCCCTGAGCCTCCTTTTCTCCAGGCTAAACAACCACAGTTGCCTCAGCTGCTCCTCACAAAACTTGTTCTTCAGGCCCTTCACCAGCTTCGCTGTCCTTTGCTGGACCCTCTCCAGCACTTCAGTGTCTTTCTTGTATTGAGGTGCCCAAAACTGAAGAGAGTACTCGAGATGCAGCCTCACCAGTGCCAAGTACAGGGGTACAAGTCCTTCCCTAGTCCTGCTGGCCATGCTATTTCTGATACAAGCCAGGAGGCTGCTGGCTTTCTTGGCCACTTGGGCACACAGCTGGCTCGTATTTAGCCAGTTATCAATCAGTATCCCCAAGTGCCTTTCTGCCAGGCAGCTTTCCAGCCACTCTTCCCCAAGACTGTAGCATTGCATGGGGTTGTTGTGGCCCAGGTGCAGGACCTGGCACTTGGCCTTGCATGCCATTGGTCTCTGCCCATCAAGCCTTTCTACCCTCAATCAGATCAACCATTCTGCCCAACTTGGTGTTGTCTACAAGTTGGCTGACTCCAAACAGGAAGTCTTATCAATGTATCTTCCTTGCAGACTTCCTTTCCAGAAATCAGAAACTGATATATTCTAGTCAAATAATCTCTGTCAGGTCTTTATATTATTTGTCATTTATTCAATTCGCCTCTCCAATTCCCTCAACTAAGAATGATGTGGAAAAATAGTAATTAGGAATAAATGTCTAAGGAGTATGAGTTTGCTGCCAGCATTTTGCATGGACTCAAAGTAGGATAGTCAAAAGAAGAAACTGTAATGGGAAGGAAATAAGAGCAGTTAAGTTGGAATGAGTAAGTTAAGTTGGAAATTGCTGTCCTGACAGTAGAAAAGAGCATGCTTTAGAGATTCAGATGTAGCAAGAGACTGAACTGTGACTAAAGAGCAAATTCACCTTCCTGTGTAGCCCAAGCCTCAGAGAAATGGCAATCATGATAGTTCAAGGTTGTAGTGCTCTCAAACGTGCTGTAAGAAAACTGCAACACATACTCTTGAGAAGTATTCTCATTGAACACAGTGGCAGCAGTGAAGGGATGTGCTTTTTGTCATTCTTCATTGTGATTATATATAATAACATGTCATCTTAAATGAATTATGATTTGGATTTCTTAGGCTCACAATTTTAATGTCTTTAGGAAGCCCTCAGGCATAGTGTGAGTGACTAAGGCAAAGTTTCTCAAAGCTGAGGCAAAGGTAATGGGAACAAGTGCATGCATTCCTTAACTTCCAAAAGCAATTAGACCCCAGCCTGGTTAACAGCTATTACATCACTTAAATGATCAAATGTTAGGTCATAGTTCTGTTTTCATTATGAAGTCAGTACATTTCAATAGCTCCACAGAATCTTTTCTTCTCTGTTCATTGCACTTTAATGCAGCCAGCACACTGGCAACTAAGTATTGCTCAGATAATTATACAATGCTATTTGCATTCAAAGGGATCCATGTTTTGCATTCATGTTTTCTCAACAGCAGAATCCTTTCTTCATTGAATATTTTTTAATTAGTGGTGTTTCTGTGAAGGTAATTGCCGTTCTTTAGCTGTCTCTATTACGGTATGTTTGTGTTTGTAAATCAATCCATTCTCACCCTCTGCCTTAATCAGAACACCTGGTAACTTTATTACAACTTGCTGTTTCTTTTTATTCAAATTAAGATTCAAAATCAACATTTACAGACATCACTTTGCACCCAGACCTCAGAGAAAAAGTAAAAGCCCACCCTAAAACCCGAGAGGAAATTTAAATACAAACTTAAATATTTCCTTTTTTTCTACATTTGTCTTCTCTGTACACGGGAACAGGGCATTTTACAAATGTATTTTGTACTACGGTACATGTTCCTAGTTGCTTGTATCAACTCTTAAGGCTGTTCCCAATAGAAGAGAGAGAAAAAAATGCTTTTAAATTATTTAATTCCTGTGGTATATACAGAGTCCAATTATTATACCATGAAAAAAAATCCCCTGCCTGCCATGTGTGGACCCTTCACATCATTTCAATCTATTAGAAACATTCAACAAGTCCGTTGTTCTCTCTGTGTTCATCACTGAGCCTAAGCACTTTATATAAAAGGCTTAGCTATAAATAGATTTAGGGCTCAGCGCTTGCTCATAAAGACACCACTTCTATTTGTTTTTCATTCCTGCTTGGAGCTTTATCATCACAGTCCAGGAGCTGACACATTATTTACAGCTGCTATACAATATGATTTTTTTCTCTATATTTTCCATAACTCCCATGGCTCCAGGATATAATTTTCAATTTACGTTTAAGGAGCTGCTGAATCCAAGGTTTCCAATATGTCCACAGTATTATTTCTATTAATAAATGAGAAATAATGCTGTCTAAGATGATATGCAAGTTAATTTTGTCCCACCAACAGATTGCATACTCTGACCCAGAGAAAGAGTCATAACCAGATATATTATTTGACCTGATTCAAGTTGTTGAAAATTTTAAACTGTGAGGCTTGGTCCTGCAAACTGTTCGTTATCTTTTGTGCAATTAATTGCAGCAAATTACTCAACCTCAACAAAAGAATCAACTAGAATGTGAAGATTAATCATATCACAAGACCACCTGATTGTCTGACAGCCAATACACTTAGGCGTACGATACTGTTCGTCAAATCACAGGAGCTTTTACACCTTCTTCCTTTGCTAAACAAAATTTAAAACTAAGTAGATTCAGCTCAACGGGTGAAAAATGTCATACAACAGTTGTGGAGTCTACAGCTCTCTGTTCACTAACATACACAAGTCTTTTCCTCAAAAGGAAAGGAAAAAGATGGAGTGGAAAAAGACGTAAAAGCCTTAGTGTCTTCTCTTTGCCAATGTGACCAGCTCAAAGAAGAAATGCAAACAGGCTTCAGCTATGATTTCCCTAAATATCCAAACAATGAGCCTACCATAAAGCACAGTGATTTTTAAAAAAAAAAGGAGGGGAGGAGAAGATTTTAGAGCTACTACTAAGCAAGCAACACCAGACCTCAGGGAGAAGTTGGTCAGACAAAAACAGAAAATAACAGATTGTGGAAAGCCTGAGTGCCAGGGAGGGTTGTGGCCATGTCAGCTGTGGTGGAGAAAGTTAGGGAAATTGGAAGTAGGAAGAAAAGAGAAAGAAGGGTTAATTTTCCTGTCTCATTTAAGAGATATCTAGTTTAAGAACACAAGGGCACATCCAGGAAGACATTTCTGAAAGACAGTAAAAAATTCAGTCATGCCACTACTAACCTGAAACCAATCTGAACCAGTGACCTAGGGATGATACTTTCCACTGCCAATCTCCTGAGCTAGCTAGTCTTTCACTTCTGCTTTCTAGCACTGCTTAGTTTTCACGTTGTTTCTATTATTCCTTCTAAGATTTGATCACAAAATCATAGAATGCATTGGGTTGGAAGAGACCTTCAAAGGTCATCTAGTCCAACCCCCCTGCAGTCAGCAGGGACATCTCTAACTAGATGAGGTTACTCAGAGACCCATCAAGCCTAACCTTGAATGTCTCCAGGGACGGGGCCTCCACCACCTCTCTGGGCAACCTGGTCCTGTGTTCCACCACCCTCATAGTGAAGAACTTCTTCCTAATGTCTAATCTAAATCTACTCTTCTGTAGTTTAAACCCACTGTCCCATGTCCTATCGCTACATGCATTTGTAAACAGTCCCTTCCCAGCTTTCTTGTAGGCCCCCTTCAGGTACTGGAAGGCCACCATAAGGTCTCCTCAGAGCCTTCTCTTCTTCAGGCTGAACAAGCCAAGCTCTCTCACCCTGTCTTCATAGAAGAGGTGCTCCAGCCCTCTAATCATTTTGTAGGCCTCCTCTGGACCTGCTCCATCAGATGCTTATCTTTCTTGTGTTCCAGAGCTGGATGCAGTACTCCAGGTGAGGTCTTACCAGAGCAGAGGGACAGAATCACCTCTCAGTCTGGTGCCCACACTTCTTTTGATGCAGTCCAGGATGCAATCAGCCTTCTGAGCTCCAAGTGTGCATTGTTGGCTCATGTTTAGCTTTTCATCCGCCAGTACCCCCAAGTCCTTTCCACAGGGCTGCTCTCTATCACATAACCCCCAGCCTGTATTGGTAGCGAGGACTGTCCTGATGCAGGTGCAGGACCTTGCACTTGGCCTTGTTGAACCTGGGCCCACTTCTCAAGCTTGTCTAGATTGCTCTGAATGGCCTCCTGCACCACTCATCTTGGTGTCATCTGCAAACTTGCTGAGAGTGCACCCACTCCCGCTGTCTATATCATTGATGAAGATATTAAACAGCACTTGTCCCAGTACAGACCCCTGAGGAACACCACTAGTCATCTATCTCCATCTGGACATCCAGCTGTTGACCACAACCCTCTAGATGTGACCATCCAGCCAATTCATTATCCATCAAACAGGCCACCCATCAAATCCATATCTCTACAATTTAGAGAGAAGGACATTGTGGGGGACCATGCAGAGAAGTCCAGATAAATGACATATGTAGCTCTTACCTTATCCACTGATATAGTCACTCCATTGTAGAAGGCCACTAGGTTGGTCAGGCAGGACTTGCCCTTGGTGAAGCCACCCTAGCTGTCTCAAATCACCTCCCTGTCCTCCATCTGCCTTATCAGAGCTTCGAAGAGATCTCTTCCATGATCTTCCCAGACACAGAGGTGAGGCTGACAGGTTGGTAGTTCCCAGAGTCCTCCTTTCTACCCTTTTTAAAAAGGGATACAATGTTTCCCTTTTCTCCAGTGACTGCTATGACCTCTCAAATATCACGGAGAGTTATCACTGAGGTACTCAAGAGTCTCTTGGATTGTCTACAGCTCACTATGTTAGTTTTCCAGCAGATGTCGAGGTGATTGAAATCCCCCAAAGGGACAAGAGCCTGCGAGCATGAGGCCTCCTGTACCTAGAGTAAGAAGGCTTTGTCTGTAGGGCTCCCCATAACTGGCTGACCTGTAAGAGACACCAACCACAAGGTTCCCCTGTTGCCTCAGTCTCTAATTCCTGCCCATATGCTTTCAACTTGCTCTTGGCTATTCTTTAGGGACATCTCTTCACACTCTATCCAGTTCTTAACACAGAGGATAACACCTCTTCCCTTCCTTCCTCTCCTGTCCCTTCTGAACAGCTTGTAGCCATCAGTAGCCACACTCCAGTTGTATAGGATTCGGCCCACCAAGTTTCAGTAATAGCCACTATGTCATAGCTTTCCAGTAGTATGGTAGCTTCCAGCTCCTCCTGTTTGTTGCCCATGCTGCATGCCTTTGTGTAGAGGCACTTCAGCTGGGCTATCAGCCATGTCACCTTCTTAACTCCCTTAACAGAGGAACACCTCTTAACTCCCTTAAGGTGTTTCACAGATGTTTCCCTGTTGGCTCCTACTACCTCAGGAGCCCCTGGCTTGTCTTCCTAAGACTTTGACTGCGCTGCAACATCCCCAGGATGCTTTTCACAGACAAGCCTGATATTGTTATCCCCCTAGTTTTCACATCTAGTTTAAAGCCCTGTTGACCAACCCCTAATCTCTTGAGCAAAGACCCGCTTTCCCCTATAAGAAAGGTGTCTCCCATTTGAGCCCAGCAAACCTGGTGCCATGTAGGCCATCCCATTGTCAGAAAAAACAAAATTGTGGTGGTGACACCAGCCACAAAGCCATGTATTAATAGATTGGATCCATCTGTTCCTTCCAATGTCACTTCCTGCAACCAGAAGGAGAGGGGAAAAAATAACCTGTGCCCCAGACTCCCTCACCATCTATCCCAAAGTCCTGAAGTCTCTTTTGATTGCTCTTGGACTAGAAGTTGCAGTTTCTTCTCTACCTACATGGAAGATCAGTAACAGGTAATAGTCTGAGGACTGTACCAAGCTAGGAAGTTTCCTAGTGATGTCCTTAACCTGGGCTCCAGGGAGGCAGCAGAATTCCCTATCAGAAGAGTCTATGTAATGTATTGGACCTTCTGTTCCCCTCAGAAAGGAGTCACCTATAA
>JAVFHW010073190.1:0-21823 GCA_032159205.1 Eurystomus glaucurus suahelicus
ATGGGTGGGCATGGTGTTCTTTAATATTGTAATATTTCCATAGAGTAAATAAGGTTTTATTAGAATATATTTAGTAATAAACTTGTTAGATACTCCTTTCGGTCTCCGTGTCTGCTTGCGAGCCTGGTGAGGAGATGTCCCAATTTACCCTCAACCCTTCTCCCTTTGGGAGGTGGTCGGACCTCTGCGCGCCCGACCGCGACAGTCCTTTATGAACATAGACTCCTAACTTGACCTTTATCTCTTCTTAGAAAAGGGTCTCCTAATTAAACACTTTCTTAGTCTTGTCACTAGATACTATTTCAGAACATGTGGAGTCTTCAGCAGTGCTTCGTGTAGGCTGAATTCACTTGCCATGGGGAGAAGCATACATAGCACACATAGCATTCTGCTAGTTGATTCCCTAATTCTTCATGTCCATGCCTTGCTATGGGGGTAGCTCTACTGCAGTCCTGTGTACTCCAGTGCTTAATTTTCATAGAATCATAGAATGGTTTGTTTTGGAAAGGACCTTTAAGATCACTTAGTTCCAGCCCCACCAGTGTTGGCAAGGAAACCTTCCACTAGATGGGGTTGCTCAAAGCCCCATCCAACCTGACCTTGAATGCTTCCAGGGAGTAAGTATCCACAATTTCTCTGGGCAACCTGTTCCAGTGCCTCATCCCCCTCACAGTAAAGAATTTCTTCTTGATATCTAATCTAAATCCACCCTCTTCGGTGTAAAACCGTTACCCCTCATCCTACCACTACACTCCTTGATAAAGAGTCACTCCCCATCTTTCCTGTAGGCCCTCTTTAAGTACTGGAAGGCTGCTATAATGTCTCCCCAGAGTCTTCTCTTCTCCAGGCTGAACAACTCCAGATGTCTCAGCCTGTCCTCATAGGAGTGTGCTCCAGCCCCCTCATTATCTTTGTGGCTCTCATCTGGACTTCTCCAAAAGATACATGTCCTTCTTATTTTGGGAGCCCCACAGGTACACAGAGTACTCCAGGTGGGGTCTCATAAGAGTGGAGTAGAGGAGAAGAATCAGCTCCCTCCACCTGCTGGTTATGCTTTCTGGGGTGTGAGTGCATATTGCTGGCTCATAGTAAGTTTTTCATCCACTCACACCCCCAGATCCTTTTCCTCAGGTCTGCTCTCAATCGACTCATCACCCATCCTATATTTGTGCTCAGGATTGCCCCAGGTGCAAGACCTTGCACCTGGCCTTGTTGAACTTCATGAGGTTTGCATGGGCCCACCTCTCAAGCCTGTCAAGTTTCTTCTGGATAGCATCCATTCCCTCCAGCATGGTGACTGCACCACACAGCTTGAAGTTGATGTCGAAAGAACAAGGCTAAAAATTTATCAAGAAATTTCAGTCGAGACATGGTTGAGGCATCATGGAAAGTACCTAACCTTGAATAGCATGTGAAACAAAACAACGTGTCTTATGTATTCTTTTGCTGTTGCTGACCTAATAATAATATAATAAAATATAGACCTTCTGGTCCAAAGACAAGCCAAGAATGTATCCTAAAGTAATTTCAGATAATTAAAGACCCCCCTAATATAATAATGAGCATGGTCATTAGAGAAGGTCCCTGACCTTCCCTAAAATGTTTTAATCATTAGATAGCATGCATATGTAGGATAGGTAGGAAAATACAACTAACTAATCAAATGTCTTGTGTGACAATTGTGTGTCTGGCAATGCTGGCTGCTGTTAAATGCCTGGGACTCTATCCTGCAAAATAAAGAAAAATCTCTCAACTCAGTGTGTGAATTGGCATTTTGCATACCAGGTGAAGAATCCTTTTTAGGGACAGCAGTGTTTTAAGCAAACTTGCTGAGAGTGCACTCATTTCCATTGTCCACATTGCTGACAAAGATGTCAAATAGCACCCATCCCAATACCAACCCTTGAGGAACAGCACTCATCACTGATCTCCACTTGCACATTCAGCTGTTGACTGCAACTCACTGAGTGCGACCATCCAGTCAATTCCTTATCCATTGAGTGGTCCATCTGTTAAATCCATGTCTTTCCAATTTAGAGACAAGGATGTCGTGCAGGACAGTGTAAAATGCTTTACACAAGTCCAGGTAAATGTTTGGCAACATTAAAATAGACATATGGTGGCAAAAAATAGATTTTTAAGCTCAACAGAACTCATCCTGATGTCTTTACAGAAACACAGCTCCCATTGCCTGCAAAGGAAAGTTTACCCAAGAGAGAAGGCTAGGATCAGACCATTAGGGGAAAATTCTCACATATGTATCTCTTTTGCATATTTTTAACTTGTGTTGTTGATCAGCTCTGGTAAGCAACCATGAGAGGTTCACATACTGAAAATATAAGATTGTACTGCCTTATGCACAATTATGCACCTGATGGTAATTATAGATAAACTGGTTAATTGTCAATGCAGAACAGAGACATTCTGGACTTCTAATTATCCCCTGAAGGAAGCTAAACATTGTCAATCTCTTTCTCTCTCCTGTTCTGTGAAATCTCTCCTCTGCTAAAAGCCCTGCTTCTCAACAGAAAGTGGCCTAGGAATGCTCTGAATTAGTACACTGCAGGGACTGTTTTCACCAAGCCTAGAAAGGTGAAGAGGTCTTTGTGAGTGATACCCCTCTGGCACTTCTCTGGAGTATTTTTGATTATGAATGTCCCCCACTAGAGAAAATTACACTTAGAAAATATCATGGAAACAGAAATTTTAATCTTCTTCTCCTTTTCCTTTGCATTGTGGTTACCTGTAAGAACTTAATAGTTATCAAGTTGAAAGCAGTAAATGATTCACTGAATTTTCTTCTGTCATTGGTAGGCTGTGAGCTTTAAAAGGCAACCACTGACTAATGGCCTATTCCTGACAAATCTGTCTTGTCACCCAGCAGTGGCAAAGGCTTGTCCAACTGCACCAAGTAGTTTCATAAACAGGAGAAACACTGAAGCCTGCTTTCTCATGCATTATAGTGCTTGTTTGGATTTTCTAACATCTAAGTAATGTTTACCATCTGTCAAAGACACACAATATAATCAGAAACATTTCCTTTCCTTACAATGCTATGGTGAAAGTACGGGTCCAGTTGACCACTATGGCAGTTCAACAAACTCAGTGATGCCAGCTTGATCTGCAACTGGTAGAGTGAAATTTTGGTCAGATTTATAGCTGAAAACTAAAAAGACTTCAAATAGGTTTTGCAGCAACAAAGTTATATATTTTCCTTTCAAAGCCTTGTATCAACTTCTGGAGTACAAAAATTATACCTGCACACCGTGTCAGATCCCTCTCACTTTTTTTCTGGGCTTTAATGTGTCAATTGTTATGAATAATATAGAAAATCTGTTTCTCAAAGAAGCCTATATCAAAACTGCTATTGATTTCAAAAGGAAAGTCCTCTCCCTAGGCTCAGATCAACCAAGATATGGCAGTATATTACATACAGAATTTACAAATAGATATACAAATATATACACACAAATAGAAACCCCATGACATTATATAATAATGTTAAAAATGAGTCTGGTATTTTTATCTTACAATTTCTAATCACATTTCATTAAGATTAATGGCACCTTATTTCCTTTGTGTTCATGTCATAGTTGGTTTTAAATCACGTCTGTTATGTAGCCTGACAATTTTTCATGCAATTACCTTTCAGGAATTAATATAATTGAGCAATAAACTATAAGCAAAATAGGCCTTGGTCTATCTGGAATTAAATGTAAAAATCCAGTCTAAACCTGGTTATGTAGATGCTTTGCTTATGAGCGGAGATTATTATAATACTAGAAAGAATTTTGAACATGGACTTTACTCAGTATGCTACACTTTTGAGGTTCTTTTTGATTAGTGAAGGTTACATGTGGAGTTTCATAAAAGCATGCATAAAAATATGTAACCTCAAGACATATGAGCAAATTAATTTAGACAAAATGGAACAATTTATCCCTGGGGTAGCTGCATGGAAGTTGGTGGCAGTAAGCCAGACACTGCTTTGGACCATCAATTTTTGTATCATTTACTTAGAAGTTATTTCCAGTCAGAGCTGGTTTAGTCCAGGCTGGCCATGTTGAAGCTCATTTGGGAGAACTGTTGTCTGCAGATTTTGAGGGTCAGGTTCTGCAATTCAGCTCCAGTAATGTTCAGGATTACAGCCTTTGCATGGAAGATTTTACTAACTGGTTGAGACAGCTCCACTGTTCTTAATCCTTGTGAATATAAATGGATATAAATATTGGGGAATACATTCTGCAGAGAGAAATAAGCTTCAGGCACAACAGACACAGTTATGAAATATTAGCTGTCTTCATAAGCAAAATGTTCCTCATTTTTTACATACAATATATGTGGCTGATCCAGCTTCCTTTGAAGTCAGTTTTACCTTTGATGTAAAGGGGAACTCTGTGGAGCACAGACAATTTTAGTCATCACTTTTTCACATTTCCACTGCTTCATTCTAACAACTCAGATCATCCAGTGCTGGTAGCAGTGGATTTGAGAAAGCCATGTGACTTTTTTGCATCTATCCATCTCTTATTGCTAACAGCTGCTTGGAAACTATGTCCAGGCTTAGAAACATATTTAGTCTGGTGCATCTCTATAATGGTCCATATCTGAAAGTTCTGAATTTTGGAAAAAGCTTAGATTCACTGCCAAATTTTCAGCCTCAGTAGACTGGAATGATGAAATTCAGAAAAGCCAGACATAATTCTAAATGTGGTCCTGAGGTCATGATAGAGCTCTGTTTAGATATAGATTGTAACTTTGGAAAGCACTGTTGTTTCTACTGTATCAGAAAATACTAAATAACATAGTGTTTATAAAGTGAAGGTGAAATGTGCTATAAAATGATTTATTATCATTATTTATAATAATGCTACAATATGCTTTAAGAAACAATCATAGAACTTAATAAGAAATTAATTTTCCCTAGGTGTTTTATTTTTTTTTAACGTCCCATAAAAGTTAATAGAAAATTACAATCCTGCTCTTGGAGTCTAACCTAATGCTTCAAAAGACCTATAGGAAGGACATATTTCTCTCTTTGGAGGATCTTATATGAAATTTTCCTAGATAATCTTACAAATTTCGTTTCCATTAAATTTTACAGGTTTGTTTTTTTTTTTTTAAATTTTGCTATACATAGAATGAGAGATTAACCAGCAATCTGTTTTTAATTTGCTTTGTGAAATTATCGATTAAAAAATTAAAGGCTTTTTCTACTCTACAGAAGAAAGAGCAGTATTTGCAATCAGATTTCTAAAGAGAAAAATGACATTTCATTTTACTTGTATGTTCTAGCACATCAAGAGCTGTTACAGTGTGTTTAAAATGCATTAATGCAGTGTTAGTTAACATAACTTCAGTGTAGAATCTTGGATGCCAATGGAGTTAAGTGGAATTTTGCCAGTCAACATTAATCTCCTTCATTTCCACAAAGCATAAAAGCAAATACATCAATGTTATTTGTACGGTGTCCATTTTCCTCTGTTTTCTCTTTCTCTATCTCTGTCTCTATTTTTTCATTCCTTGTCTGTATTTTTCCTCTTCTCCCACTTGTTAATAGGAAAATATTTTACTAACAAGCTGTAATATCACAGCAACATTTTGTTACTTCTACAATAAATATTCAGGTAAATAACATGAAAGTTACTAAAATGAGAAATGATCTGTTTCAGAAAAATTCCATCTTCAGAATGGACTTAATGCTCATTTTATCTGACAGCCCTTGCTTCTTTAAGGAAAACAACCCCAAATTACTACTTTACATTTCTTATAAAGCTAAGAGGGAGTATTAAGGAGTACTTCATTAATTTCAGTCCTTTGTGAAAAGTCATCAGCCTTTGAACTATTGGTGCAGCAAAGAATTTGAGAAGTACAAATACTCATAATACTCTGTGGACAGTTTATATGCATATTGCTCTGTCTGGTTTTATGGATGTGTGGAGGTCTATTGATACTTTTTTGCCCAGCTTCAAATTAATTGAACTTTGCCCTCGCTAACTACCTCCCCAGAGCTGTGGTGCTAGCAGTCAGCTCCCAAAGGCCCAGGATATAAGAAAAGAGAAAACAAAAATAGTCAAAGCAGCTTTCAGTTAGATAAGAATAAGCTTTTAGAAATAAGGAATGTATTGTGGAATTTACAGATTAACTAATCCCAGGATTTGCCAGTCAGTACAAAGAACTCTGTCTCAAAAAGGGAATAATGAGACTGTCATGCTGCATTTCAAAAGGCAGCTTAGCTAATGGAGTCTGAAAATGAAGGGATGTGGTGAAAGCAGAGATCTAACTGGATTGCAGAAAAGTGTGGGTTGTGCTCAGCTTCTCATACAAGAAGATAGAACACCTTCTTGCACAAGTAAGAAAAAAGGATGTTCATGTCCTCCACTGCGTCTTGGGCATGAAGGTTGAGTGCAGTGACAGAGTTGGTCTGGTGACTGTTGTGCTGGTTCAGCCATCATCATTTTATGCTGCCATCAATTGCCTGCTCACACAGGCCAACGCTGAACTCAGCAACATCCCCTAGGAAGCTTCTTTCAAACAATCCTGCCATAGGTTTCTGTGGGCCCAGCTCCTCTGCTGCCCACTGTGGTGCCAGCATCGCCTGCTCGACACAACAGACAGACCCACAAACTAATCAGCTCCTGGCCTGATCCTGGCTGATCAGCCCTGGCCTTGACCACCACCCCAACCACAACCACCTGGGAGAGGGTGGGGCCACAAAGACACAGGTTGGCCAGGTTCTGCCTCTGGAACCTGAAGCCAGTGGTGGAGACAAAATATACTGTTAGGCTGCAATTTATCCACAGGTCAACTTTAATTTGAGGCCCATGCCTCAGGGCCCAGCACTTCAGTTGGTCCCTTGACCTATGGACAAATCACAACTGTCATACTACCTCTAAATGAGAGTCCAGCTTTCTTTACTTCTTTCTTTTTACTGTCTTTGGGCTTCTCCTCAAAGGTCTGTTTAACAAAGTCCATCCACCTGGCAAAGGTTCTATAGAAGGGTGACCACAACTTTTCATTGGCTGCACACTTGTTTCTCTGATACATTCACCTTTTCCAGCAGAGCATCCACTTTATCTTCTTACCACGCAGCAGAGCATCCACATAATTATCAAAGTCCACTTCCTCTCTTTGCCAGGATTAGTTCTGTGGTTATAGTACCTTCCATTGTCACAGTCTTAATCTTTTACACAAGCGCTTCACGTTGTGGTGCCAGCATTGCCTGCTAGGTGCAATGGACAGAGATCATAGAATCACAGAATCATAGTACCATTACGGTTGAAAAGAACCACCATCAAGTCCAACCTTCATCCTAACATCTATCTAGCCACTAGACCATAGCCTCAAATGCTACATCTACTTGTTTTTTTTAACACCTCCAGGGATGGTGACTCCACCACCTCCCTGGGCAGTCTGTTCCAGTGCCCAACCACTCTCTCAGTAAAGAATTTCTTCCTAATATCTAATCTAAACTTCCCCTGATGCAACTTGAGGCCATTTCCTCTCATCCTATCACTAGTTACGTGGGAGGAAAGACCAACACCCGAGTTGCTACAACCTCTTTTTAGGTAGTTGTAGAGATCAATAAGGTCTCCTCTTCTCCAGATAAAGAGCCTCAGTTCCCTCAGTTGCTCTTCATAAGACATGCTTTCCAGACCCCTCACCAGCTTCGTTGCCCTTCTCTGGACCTGCTCCAGCACCTCAATGTCCTTCTTGTACTGTGGTGCCCAGAACTGGACTCAGTACTTAAGGTGCATTCTCATGAGTGCCGAGCACAGGGGCACAATCACCTCCCTCCTCCTGCTGGTCACACCATTTCTGATACAGGCCAAGATGCTGTTGGCCCTCTTGGCCATCTGGGCACACTGCTGGCTCATGTTCAGCTGTTGACTAACACCCCCAGGTCCTTTTCCACCAGGCAGCTCTCCAGCCACTCCTCCCCAAGCCTGTAGAGTTGCATGGGCTTGTGGTGACCAAAGTGCATGACCCAGCACTTGGCTTTGTTAAACCTCATACAGTTGACCTCAGCCCATCGGTCCAGCCTGTCCAAATCCCTCTGAAGAGCTTTCCTACCCTCAAGCAGATCAACACTCCCACTTAATTATGTGTCATCTGCAAATTTACTGAGGGTGCATTCAATCCCCTCATCCAGGTCGTTGATAAAGATATTAAACAAGACTGGTCCCAAAACTGAGCCCTGAGGGACACCGCTTGTGACTGGTCACCAACTGGATTTGACTCCATCTACCACCACTCTCTGGACTCAGCCATCCAGCCAGTTTCTAACCCAGCAAAGAGACCACCTGTCTAAGCCTTGAGCTGCCAGCTTCTCCAGCAAAATGCCATGGGAAAGAGTGTCAAATGCTTTACTGAAGTCCAGGTAGACTACATCCACCGCCTTGCCCTCATCCACTAGGCGGGTTACCTGATCATAGAAGGAGCTCAGGTTGGTTAAAGAGAACTTGCCCTTCATGAACCCATGTTGGCTGGGCCTTATCCCCCTGTTGTCCTGCACTTGCCATGTGATCACTCCCAAGATGAACCTCTCCATAATCTTCCCCAGTACTAAGGTTAAGCTGACAGGCCTGTAGTTCCCCGGGTCATCCTTCCTGCCCGTCTTGTAGATAAGTATCACATTGGCAAGTCTCCAGTCATCCGAGACCTCCCCAGTTGGCCAGGATTGCTGACAAATGATGGAGATCAGCTTGCCAAGTTCCTCTGCCAGCTCCCTCAGCACTCTTGGGTGGATCCCATCTGGCCCCATAGACTTGTGGGTGTTCAATTGGTTTAGCAGGCCGTTCACTGCTATTTCCTGGATTATAAGGGGATTATTCTGATCTCCAGCTCTATCTTCCAGCTCAGGGGACTGAATACCATGAGGATAACTGGTCTGACTATTAAAGACTGAGGTAAAGAAGTAATTAAGTACCTCAGTCTTTTCCTCATCCTTGGTAACGATGTTCCCCCTCGCATCCAATAAGGGGTGGAGATTCTCCCTGGTTATTTTTTTGTTGTTAATATATTTGTAAAAACACTTTTTATTACCTCTTGCAGATGGCTCCCTCAGTGGCAGGTGGGCCAGGTTCTGCCTCTGGAACATGAAGCTAGTGGGGAAACAAAACATACCGTTAGGCTGCAGTTTATCCATAGGTCAACTTTAATCTGGTGCCCATGCCTTAGTCCTCAGCACTTCAGTGGCTGAACGGGCAGCTGGCTGTTGTGCCCACATGCTAGATGAAGCAGAGGAGCACTGGATGATTATGCATTCAGAAAGATGCTGCATGCCAGAATGAGCTCATGGGTAGAGAGCAGAAGGGGGTGAGAAGTGGTGCCACAAGGATTTGGAAGGAGCCTTGTGCCACAGAGTTCTGCACACAGAAGCAGCTTTTGGGAAGCACTCTCAGGGCATATCCACCTTTGCTTCCTCTCTGTGTGCAGAGCGGTAGGACAGCTTTCTTCTGACTGCTCAGTAAAGTCAGAACATGAAATATCTTTCTTAATGCTAAGCCTAAATGCAACACACTTGGGATTCTTTATACTCCCATTCTCCAACATGGGATAAGTTTTCTAGCTCGGATAAGCTGACCAAAGAGCTTGTGCTGCAGAGCGGAAGGGTGCACCTATGATTTTATAGTCAAGGGCATTTGCAGAGTGGAAGTATTTGGCTTTCAGTAATAATGTCTTTTCCTACATATGTCCATTTCATTTTTATTTATTTTACCAATTAATCCAACATTGCTGTGGGACATTCCAAGAAAAAATGGTTTCCTAAGTTTTGTCAAAAAATTATTTTCAAAAAAATCTAATTTTGGCCAGTCACAACTATTACATTTCCTCATCTTTCCCTACTTCAGGCCAGCAGACAGCTAAAATTTCTTCATAGAATTTAAATTCAAGGAAATAAAAACATTTTTTAAAGAAACAGCTCGTTGGTCTGTGCTTCCTTTATTCTTTAAGTTATTATTTTGTTTATAGCATATTCCTACAATTTCTTCAGTCATACTTCATCTTTCATCTGTATAATTTTTGAAAGTGTCTCACAAGCAAATAATTCAACGAGTGAAAGACAAAACTAGACTTGTGCCATTGTTGAAAGGGCTCCTCAGTCAAGAATTCTTGTGACTTTTTCTGAAAAAGCTGCACTACAACAACATTTTTGTAATTTTCAAAAGGGAGAGATTTGTCTTTACAGAAGCAGCTGGGAAACCAGATGGAATGTCTGTGTTTCTTCTTTTTAAAATTTTTTTTTCTTCTTGCTTTAACTAAGTTCTCTGCCATCAGAGTTGATTCCTTTCCTCAGAAAATAGATGTGGCTGATATATACTCAGGATGAGGTTCCTCTTTAAGAAATTCCTGTTGTGTTGAAGAGTTGCCAGGTAAATAGTGTGTTTGTTCACCTTTCAGAACAAGTGCATACAGTGTACCCTGTGATAGCTGGGTGGTCACAAAAGATGCATGCAGAAAAAAATGGAAGTTGAATTCTGGCTCAAGACTACTGTCTCTGAATTGACCTTGAAAAATTTTTTTCAGAGTGGGCTCCCCATAAAAAACAGTGAGGCCCAGACATTTACCTGAAATAAACTGATGTCTCTCTTCTAACCATGTTGGAAAATGTAATCGGACTAGTCCCATTTGGTTCCTTAAGCTCCCTAAAAAACCAGGCAGAATTTCAATTCAAATGTATGCTCTTTTTCAAATAGTTTCCAGAGGGCATTTTCCAGTTTCAGAACTAGCACACCATTCTGGATCCAAGCCACGATTTGAAGTTCCTTTTTCTTTTTGATGGTACCAGTTAAGTCCTAAGCTTTTCATCTGCCCCCCTTTGATATGTCAGTGACAATTTGGAAAACAAAAGTGTGTTTATACTTACCCTTCCTGACAAAGCTAAATAGTACCAAAGTCTGCAATACCAAATGGTTTTGGCTTTTTTGTAGCTTTGGGTATTTTTCTCTCTGATATTTCTTATTTGGATTTTCCAAACTGCTTTCTTCTGTTTTAACAAGTTATACATGTAAATGTGTTGTTTCCTGATATGTCTAAGTACTTCTAGTGTCCTCTAGCAAATTGTCAGTACACAGTGAATCTTACTTCACAATTTTAAAATTTGACAGAAGTGTAGAAAATTAAGTTACTGCTTAAATAACTTAAACACTACTCTTCCATTCATAAAATTCTGCAAGAGTCTGTTGTTTCCTTTATTTTAGTGGGTAGGTGACATTTTTGGTAGTTTAAGATTAATCTTTTGTTTAAGATGTTTTCCCTATGGAGCTCCTTAACATACAACTTGTTGTTGAGTACAAGTTTTTGCTGACTTTAGTTCAGCATGTGGTAAATTTTTCCAAGCAAAGTGTATCATATCCTTGTTCTTCACAGCAGGAGGATAGCTCCTATAATTTTGAAGAAATAATATTAAAGAGCATGCTTATTTCACATCTTGCAGTGATATTCGGTGGGGATTGCCTTTCAGAATATATTCACTTTTTTTTTGCCTGAGATATCAACCTTACAAGTAAATTAATAAACTCTAATATTTATTGTATCTCAATAATAATAATAATCATCATCATCATCTTACCTTTGCAAGCAATGTTATCACTTTCTCTGGCCTTTGAATTGTTTTAATTGCTGGGATATAAAATTGTATACATTATTCCAAGACCTGTTCTTTTACTAATCTGTTCTTTTCTGACATCGTTGACACTGACACAAAATAGCTGCCTGTGCTGATGTGAATTCAGCTGTTATACACATCAGATGGAGCAGATGTGGTCAGATTGTTGGCCAATTTTTGTCTCCATTAAAAGGTATTTGGAAAATGAGCCCCTGCATTTTGTCAAGCAGTTTCTGATTCCATCAAAAATATGTGTTTTCTGAGTGATTAACATAATGTGCAGACACATACTGGCACAACTATGCCAGGTACTTTGTAAAACAAGTGAGTACTTGTGATAAGCACCACTCACAGTGTTGCAAGTGAGACAATAGAGGAACATTTGGAAAGTCTTTAATGTGCTGCCCATCCACATAAAAATTGATGTGAGTGGCAGCATGCCTGGAGCAGGGTGCAGGGCTGTCCTGCAGTGCCTGATAAACCCCATGACTGGTCCCTGTTAGACCCAGTCCTCAAGGGACCGTTGCTCTTGCTCATTAATTCCTCACCAGAAAATGATGCAAGAACTCATTTAAACACCATCAAGGACAACACCCTATCCAGAGTCGGAAAGCAATGTTTTTTTCTTGAATCATGCAGAATCGAATAAAAAAACTGCTCATCCACTGCCGGTCAATCTTGCAACCTTGTCCACTGGAGTCTGTACCCCCTTTCCTTTCACTAGGGTCATTGCTGTTTTAGCTGGCGGAAAATATGCTAGGCTGGAAGGGGTCTGTGTTGGCTTATTTTTTTATGTTATGGAAGGTGCAGATGGTAGGATGTTTATTTACCTTGACTGATTTAAGAGGATGCAATGTAGGACTTAGAGATTTCAGTTTCTCTGTTTCAAAGGCAAAGAGTGAAACAGCAGAGATGCTGTTCTGCTAGTCAAGGCAACTTACCAAATCCCATCTGAAGATAAAGGGATCCCTGACGTGTTTGAGCAGAACAATATGTCTTGGCATTGCTCCTTGACCCTTGTTTAAGAGCCAGATGGTAAATGTTCTCTTGCCAGTGTTCTATGTAGAAAACAGGCAAGTTATTTTGCTAAGGAAATGGCAGGCATGTCAGAATCAATAGATTTGGAAAGCTCACAGTGTGTGCTTCCTCCTGACAGTTCGAGGGAAGCTGAGGATAGCAGTGAGCTGTAACAAGGCAGTCACAGTGAGAAGTGATTCTGTTCTGCAAGCAGGGCAATTTCTTAACAACACATTACACGCTTCTGCCTTCTGTTCAATGCTCACAAGGTATTGCTAGAAAGTGAATTATAGTACTGTGGATTGCTTACCTTCAAGTGTCTGTGGATAGTCTACAGGCTCACATGGCAAAGATAGTCCTGCATTGCTTGGATCTGGTCATGGGAATGCATTATAGCCTATCATACTCTGCCAGTACTGCCTACAAAAGTGCTGATTGTTTCCATTATTTATGCATGGTTTGAGATATGGAGAGAGATTTAGCCATACCTGTCTGAACTTGATGATTTTCACATGCACTCAGCGGCTGTACTGAATGTCAAGAAGAAAGTTTCACAGACATTCCAGCTTATAGAACCTTTCCCCCTGTGTTGTACAAAAGGAAACACAGAAGAGGAGGAATAAAGCAAAACGTAGAGGCAGACTTGACATTCAATATGGCCAGAGGACATCACTGCATTGGGACTTTTCTGTACTTTGCCCACTAATATAAGAACATGGTAGATTTCTGTTGGCTCCAATTTGAAATTCAACCAGCCTTTTTAAAACATATTGCAGAGTCCCATAAAGCAGGAGAATAAGGGATGGAATGCTTTACATGTTTGATGAGAAATGGGAGAGTAGTTAAATGTGATAAAACATTGCAGAATGATTTACACGATTGTTTTGGGGTGTGAACATTTTAAGTCACTTTAATCCTTATAGGATAATTAAACAGCTTACAGGACATGGTCTTTACAAAGTAACTGGTGTGACTGCAATCCTATATTACTAGATTTAGAAATATAAAGTCAATTCTTAGCCTATTTAAATATGGAAGCAAATGAGGAGATATACTATGTACTAGACTCTCAGCCACGCTAGCCAGGTTTAGAAGTAAAACACCATCTTTCAAACATGAATGTGGAATTAATTTTAAAAGATTTACCAAATCATGAAACTAGGCAGAGGGATTTAATTAAAGTCAGAGGAGATGAGAGGTAGCTAGATTAATCTTGGAGGCTGGATTAGTTGATTAATGTAGCCCTTTCTCTATTCATAGTTGATATTAATTTCTGGTGCTATATTCATTTTCCATAGAGATACACATGTATTTTAAAGTATTTCCGCTGCTTGTGATAGTTAAACAGTTTTTCATATCACCTACTTTGTTTTGTGATGTATTCTGTTAAAGATTTATGATCATCACCTATGTCATAGGATAACCTTAGCAACCTCACAAGATGACCTTACTGGTCCTTTACCTGGGATGACTATTTTCAAAACAAAGTATTTTTCAAAGCATCCATCAAATAAGAACACCAAGCAAAAAAATATAAAAGAATGTCATCTCAAAAAAAGAGAAACAACTAATGAGAAAGAAAAAATTCAAATAATAAACCACTCAATTGTACAAATACATAAAAGAAAATTCGGTCACCTTAATATTAAGAGCAAAATAAATACAAAGGCAAAAAAACACAGCTGGATTTAACAGTTGTTTGGAATCTGACAAAATTCTCAGGAATCCAGAAACAAGTTTCCTTGAAACAAGCCCTGGATGCATCAAATGTGTTAAATATTTCTAATGGAGTCAAATGTCATTGTATGCCCTTGACAATGCAATTCCATTTTCAGACTAAGGTCAAAATCTATCCTTCTTTCTTTCAGAAGTGGTTGTATCTATCCATTATAGTACTCATCATCATTATGATGAAAAACTGTTTCAATGGGAGGCCAGCAATAGAATCACTATCTGGATGAAAGTTCTTTGACAGTAGCATTTGTGTTGAGTCTTTTAGAATTCAGACCTGTTTGTAAGGTAGGAAGCACACTTACTCTAAAGATATCTAGTTAATATATGTTTTATAAAAGAACTTTTTTTTATAAACCCAAAGAGTTTTTCATTGACAGCTCATATCCTTTATTTGAAAACACCCCTCACACACACACATTAATTTTGGCCCTCTAAATCTTTTATTCTCCTTGGAAAAGAATACTTTTAAGTTGAAAGAAAATGTTTCTAAGAAAAGAATGTTTTTAAGTTGAAGAATAGTTTTTTTCTTATATTTTTCAAAACAATGTTTTGTTAAAACTTCCATGTCCATATTTTCCCTGCTTTCATGTACTGTAAAACTTTCATAAAGGAGACACCTAGAATGGATGTTTCCATATCAACATTCATAAATCCCCCAATTTTTAAAGGTTTGGGGAGGTTATCAGAGAGTATTAGTGTTTCTATTTTAACGGGGTTTTGGAAGGCCATATTGCTTGAGTATGTTGTTTTAAGTGGTCCCTGTTTGATATTCTGAATAATGAGATATATTCTCATCAATATGAACTTCAATCATCTATATATGATGCAGGGAGACCAGTGGATGTAATCTACCTTGACCTTAGCAAGGCGTTTGACACAGTTTCCCATAACATCCTCATGAGCAATCTCAGGAAGTATGAGGTAGAAGAACAGACGGTGAGATGGATTAAGAACTGGCTACACGATAGAGCCCAAAGAGTGGTGATCAATAGTGCCAAATCCGGTTGGAGACCTGTAACTAGTGAAGTCCCCCAAGGATCAGTGCTGGGTCCAGTCCTGTTCAACATCTCCATCAACGACCTCGATGAAGGGACAGAGTGTCTTCTCAGCAAGTTTGCTGATGATACAAAACTGGGAGGTTTGGCTGATACACCTGAAGGCTGTGCGGCCATTCAGCAGGATTTGGACAGAGTGGAGAGCTGGGCAAAGAGGAACCTAATGAGATTCAACAAGAATAAGTGCAGAGTCCTGCACCTGGGAAGGAGTAACAAAATGCACCAGTACAGATTGGGAGGCGATCTGCTAGAGAGCAGCTCTGTGGAGAAGGACCTTGGAGTCCTGGTGGACAACAAGTTCTCCATGGGACAGCAATGTGCCCTTGTGGCCAAGAAACCAGTGGTATCCTGGGGTGCATTAAGAAGAGTGTGTCCAGAAGATCGAGGGAGCTCCTGCTCCCCCTCTACTCTGCCCTAGTGAGACCTCACCTGGAGTACTGCATTCAGTTCTGGGCTCCCCAGTTCAAAAGGGACAGAGATCTACTTGAGAGAGTCCAACGGAGGGCTACGAGGATGATTAAGGGACTGGAACACCTGCCTTATGAGGAAAGGTTGAGAGACCTGGGGCTTTTTAGTCTGGAGAAGAGAAGACTGAGAGGGGATCTAATTTATGTGTATAAATATATGAGGACTGGGTGTCAAGAAGAAAGGGGCAACCTCTTTTCACTTCTGCCCTGTGACAGGACAAGGGGCAATGGATACAAGCTACAGCACAGGAAGTTCCACCTCAACATGAGGAGGAACTTCTTTACTGTGAGGGTTACAGAGCACTGGAATGGGCTCCCCAGAGAGGTTGTGGAGTCTCCTTCTCTGGAGACTTTCAAGACCCATCTGGATGCATTCCAGTGTAATCTGCCCTAGATCCTATGGACCTGCTTGGCAGGGGGGTTGGACTCAATGATCTCCAGAGGTCCCTTCCAACCCCTAACATTCTATGATTCTATGATTCTATGATTCTATGATATAAAAGCTAGTCTTACCCACCTTGCTGATTTTAAAGGAGGAAGGCTACCTTTTGCATGTTTATGTAACTGGTAAGCATAAAGGTGTTATTCTATGACATATTTCAAGAAAAAAGGTAGGAGCAGTAGGTTCTTTTACTTTGCAGACTTCTCATCCATGCCAGATATATTTCAGCTCTGGAGCACCATATGGACAACTGAAGAAAGTATTATTAAATGAAAGAACTCTATCAGATTGCTTTAAAGCAATGCAGTCATTCCCTTGTTCTTCTGTAGTAACTTCTTTATTTTTTCTTGTTTTGTGTAGTAATGTTCCTACAGAGGATACCATATAACAGGTATTTTGGTACAGATGGGAATTAATAAATACCTTAAGGCCGGAGTTGTCAGGAAAACAGCATGGGATAAAGAACTGGGGATAAATCAGGTAGTAAGTTATCTAATGCCTACTTCTGTATGTTAGAACCATGTTTATACCTTAAACAGAACTTTTAGACTAACTAGCACTTTATATTAATTATTCTGTCCTTGTCACAGTAGATGGACTGTCCTTTAACAAATCTTTAAAAAATATACTCTGTTTCCTTGTACACAATAATAATTTTGCACTTTTTAATTAATACTTTCATTGCTTGCTAAGTTCTTAAGATCCAAGAATGTTGTTTTCATGGGATATTTCCAGACGGCCCTCTAGATTTGTACATTTCATGTTCCACATTTTCACAGTTAGGCAGAAGGGAAATAGGGGTTTCTGAGACTAGTATGTTAATTTTTCAGTATTGTTAGTTATATTTTGAACATAGTTAGACAAGCTTAAGCTTATGCTAACATATGTGTGCGTATATGAACACTAATAATAATTTCTTAAAGTCAAGAAGAGCTCATGTCCATATGGAATGATGTTTCCCATTCTTCTACCATCTCTGGCTTTACCAGAAGGAGTAAGCTAAAAGTAAGACAAAGGTCAGGCTTCTGTTAAAGCTAACCAGTCTTGTTGGCATATAATTACATACATTGGAATATACTGGAAATTTAACTTCCCTAATATTTCTAAATTTGGTTGTGGTGGCACAGCACAGTCAGGAATATTGATATTTGCTAGACTCCATTACCAAACTTCTTCTCAGTGACTGGTAACACTGAAATGCAATAAATACAAATAGGAATATTTCTCTCTTCCTGTCATTCATTCTTTTCTATTTTCTGCCTTTACTTCATTGCCTTTATGCTTAGCAATGCCCAACAAATATTTTAAAGCATAAACATGTTGATTTTAGTGCAATATTGATAAAGCATTACAATAAGTAATGAGTGTCCTACACTCTGATGATAAGCAATGATAACCTCCACTCCGGTATTGCCATGTAGCTGGAATGAAGAGATGTTTCAGCTGGGACAGAGGCTGTAGCCTTAGCACTCCTCTGCTTCAATAGTTGCCATTTTCTGAAATTGTCTGTTTCCAGTGGGCATGTGAAGCGCTACTTAGCAAGATAGCCCGCAGTCTATGACTTCCATTTCATGCTTCAGTGTTTAACTATGTGCATGCTTAATGTGCAACGAATGCTGCTTGTTACCACTCAGATGATGGTGATATATTAGAGGAGTATCTGTTAAAGAAGATTTCATTTAAACCCTGTGTGCTCTTCACTAAGAACATTACATGTGCCAGTTGATTGCAAGTGATAAGAGATGTGCTATGCCTGCTTTTATTTTATTTTATTTTATTTTATTTTACTTTATTTTATTTTTGCTGGTGCTAAAAGGAGTTTAGCCAGTAGTACTGTGGTATTTGGTTTTAACATCCCTCTGCAACAATTTGTCATACACGTGACTGTTTTCTTTGTTGCTTATTTGGCTAACAGGCACATAAATTTCAGAACAGTCAGACCTACTGCTGTTGGGCAACTCCACAGGATGGGTGAAGACTGTGCCTTCTTGTGCAGTGCTGGTGTGCATTTAATGGACAAGCATATACGATAGGCAAGATTCATAGGTAACAGGCGAAAGGATTTTGTTAGAGTAAATTATGTGGCTTGGAAAAATTAACCTTTTTTTTGCCCCAGATACTTACTCCTAATTTAATGTGTTAGACAGAAGCAGGAATCTTCACAACAAAGGACAAGTTAAAGACAGTTCTTTGAAGCTTGACTGGGTTTGTGTTACTGGACTCAGGTAACTATCCAGGCAAATACTTTAATTTAATTTTAAACTTGTAGATCTTCCAAACTAATTTATCTGTCTAGGACATGAAGCCAGTTGTCTTGTATGCCTCTAAATCTCGTTGCTCCTACTGCTGTGGCACCAGAAATTATGCTTAATTGCCAGCGATGAAATATGGTTGGCATCATTCTGCTTTTCATAAAGTAGATGTTTCTGGTTTATTTTATTCCGAGAATTGCCTTTCTCAGCCATTTTTTTTTCACATTGGAGAATGAGTAGCATAAAACATCTTTTTAAATCCTTAATACTGAGGTGTAAAAGACTGTGAAGTGGAGACTGTGGTGTAAATTGATACAATTGTAGTGACTTCACAGTTTTGTCTATCTGCACTTGGAGAAAGTTAACTGCTTGCCTAGTAAGGAATTACAGTGGCAGAAATCTATATTCAGAAGTGGAAATGGAAATTTTACTAGTAAAAATACTCCAAAAATCTGAAGTGTAGTGCTCAAGAGCCACTGTGATCACCCTGTATTATATATTAAACTTATTAAGGTACAAAAAGAAAAAAACCATATCCTTCTACCTTGCATGTTTGTATTCTCTGTCTCTGAAGCATTAACTTTCAGCTCAACTAGATATGTTAAAGAGCAGGAAGAAAAAAGAAAGAAGTGTTTCTTTAGAATGCAGAGAATAAAAATGATACTGTTTTAATGTATGTATTTCGCAGAAAGAACATTTTATTTCTCCTGCACTCTAAAACTGTGTTGCAACTGCTGTCTCTTGGCTTGAGACTTATTTTGGATTCTGTCTTTTTGGTGGACTATATAAATGGCTATAAAAGACCAACTTTTCTGTGAATTTGAGCCTCTGCATCCAGCAGAAACACAATCAGTGATGGAGGCTAGGCATTAAGCAAATAATGAACGTTACCATTAACATTAGAAAGCACTTGGCAGTATATCAACCCAACTCCATGGTCCAGGAAGTCTTGGTAACCAAGGCCAGGACCTTCCTGGGGTTCAAGATAGAAAGCAGAATATTTTCAAGTTGTGCCTTACTAAGTACTAATTAATGTAGTAATAGTACATTATTCACTTTCTTGCTTCAGGACCTCATTTGCTAAGGCCTTACACAGGAAGGAGGATGTAGGCTGTGCATGATCCAGTAAAGATATTTACCCTGGATACTGTCAGTATGTCATTTGAATGTTATATTTATAACAACCACCTTTTAGTGTGTATACTTTCTCTCTGCATCCATCTATCTATCTATCTATCTATCTATCTATCTACCATGTACAATTCCGAAATCATCTAGCCTCTTCAGTGCATTTAGGAGCACAGAGGAAGTGTATGTTTGCTATCTCATGTGATGCAATAACCGCAATTAGATAATTTCTTAGATATCTATCATTCTATGTCTGCAAACTGAGATACCTAATGCAGCAGCCTTTTATTGCAGAAAAGTGTTAAACATTACACTGTCTAAACCCATGGTAATAAGAATACCACTGGTCACAATAAAGGCAGTAGTTCTAATTCTAGGCAGGTGTTTCAAAGGATTCTTTAAATATTCATTATGCATATGCCTAAATGGTCAGTGCATACTCTTAAAATTTCACCACTCAGGTTTTCAAGTTCCTAATTAAAAGAATCATGTGCAGTATCTGATATCTTCTCTTTCTGTACTTAACATATCCCTACTTTATAGCTGCAGTAATCTGAACTGGACTATAAGAAAGGTGAATGGGTTTTATTGCTACCTGACAGCATTTTGTAAAACCCTGCATTATTGCTGGATGAGGCCCACATAGCAATGCCAGCTTTCTTTCTTCCTTGGGCATGTCACACATTACCTTCAGTAATTTGTTTCTTATTGTTATTAACTTTTAAGGCCACTTTGGCTTGAAAAAGGAGCACTACACCACACTTACTTGAAAAAATGCAAAAGAAGCAAAGGAAAAAAAATATTTTATTACTGTTAACTGCATTCTCTCTACATTGATGCAGAAGGAGATAGAGGTGGCAATACCACAACATACACGTATCCCTGCTAGGCAAAGTATAGGGCTTTGTAGCACCACAAAAAGCTGTAAGTCTATATGGGGACTAATTGGTACCATCTGCAGTAAACCAAAGCCTTTTTTCAAACTAAGAAATAAATGTATGTTTTCCACATTGACAGATCTCTGGATAAATTTCATTGTTTTATTTATTGTTTGTTTGTGGGTTGTTTTTTTTTTTTCAATACATAAGATCAGATAGCTGAACCATCTGAAAGCTTATTTAATACCTACCTTCTCAAATCACTACTGCTCCTTGTTTAGTCCATCCAGCAGAGCATGTCTGCTGGATTTGCACCCCTTCACCTCATACAAATTTGGTCCTGGGAAAAGAGTAGAGAGAGGCCTTTTACAGGCAGCTGTCAATAGCCTCTCAATCACAGGCCCTGGTTCTCATGGGGGACTTTAAGTACCCAGATATGTGCTGGAAGGCCCACGTAGCCAGCCATCCTCAGTCCAGGAGGTTCCTCCAGTGCATAGATGATAATTTCTTGATGCAAATGGTGAATAAGCCAACTAGGAGAGGAGTGTTGCTGGACCTTGGGCTCACCAACAAGGAAGGTCTGGTTGAAGCAGTGAAGGTTGAGGGCAATCTTGGCTGCAGAGACCATGAGATGATAGAGTTCAGGATCTTGTGCGGTAGAAACAGAATACCAAGCAGGATTGCGACTCTGGACTTCAGCAGGGCCAACTTTGGCCTTTTTAAGCAATTGCTAGGGGAAACCTCATGGGACAGAGAACTGGAAGGTAAAGGGGCCCAAAAGAGGTGGTTAGTATTCAAGGACCACTTCTTCCAGGCTCAGGATCAGTGCATCCCATCAGGTAGGAAATCAAGAAAGAGTTCCAGGAGGCCTGCATGGTTAACCAGTGATCTGCTGGGCAGACTCAGGTGGAAGGGGAGGGTATATAAATTGTGGAAGGAAGGGCTGGCCACTTGGGTGGAGTATAGGACTGCTGTCAGAGAATGTAGGGAGGCAATTAGAAAAGCTAAGGCCTCCTTGGAATTAAAACTTGTGAGGGAGGTCAAGGACAACAGAAAGGGCTTCTTCAAATACATTGCTGACAAAACTAATACTAGAGGCAATGTAGGCCCTCTGGTGAATGAGATGGGCGCCCTGGAGACAGAGGACAGTAAAAAAGCAGAGTTACTGAATGCTGCCTTTGCCTCTGCCTACACTGTTGGAGGCTGTCCTCAGGAGCCTCAGTCCCCCGAGGCCTCAGA
>JAVFHW010073190.1:21923-35291 GCA_032159205.1 Eurystomus glaucurus suahelicus
CACCCGCGGGTGCTGAGGGAGCTGGCAGAAGTCATTGCTAGGCCAATTTCCACCATCTTTGGTAAGTCGTGGGGAACAGGTGAGGTGCCCGAAGACTGGAGGAAAGCAAATGTCACTCCAGTCTATAAGAAGGGCAGGAAGGATGATCCGGGTAACTACAGACCAGTCAGCCTCACTTCCATCCCTGGAAAGGTGATGGAACAACTCATCCTTGGCGTTGTCTCTAGGCATATCAAGGATAAGAAGGTTATTAGGTGCAGTCAGCATGGCTTTGCCAAGGGGAAGTCATGTTTGACCAACCTGATAGCCTTTTATGAAGGCATTACCAGGTGGATGGATGGTGGCCATGCAGTGGATGTGGTCTATCTGGATCTCAGCAAGGCATTTGACACTGTCTCCCACAGCATCCTCATAGGTAAACTGAGGAAGTGTGGTCTAGATGACCTAGTAGTGAGGTGGGTTGCTAATTGGTTGAAGGGAAGAAGTCAGAGAGTTGTAGTCAATGGGGCAGAGCCTAGTTGGAGGCCTGTGTCTAGTGGGGTCCCTCAGGGGTCAGTGCTGGGGCCGGTGCTTTTCAATATATTCGTCAATGACCTGGATGAGGGATTAGAGAGTGCTGTCAGCAAGTTTGCTGATGATACAAAACTGGGAGGAGTGGTTGACACACCAGAAGGATGTGCTGCCATTCAGAGAGACCTGGACAGGCTAGAGAGCTGGGCAGGGAGAAACCTTATGAAGTTCAACAAGGGCAAGTGTAGAGTTTTGCACTTGGGAAAGAATAACCCCATGTACCAGTGCAGGCTGGGGCCTGCCCTGCTGGAGAGCAGTGTAGGAGAAAGGGACCTGGGCGTTCTGGTGGACAGCAGGATGACCATGAGCCAGCAGTGTGCCTTTGTGGCCAAGAAGGCCAATGGCATCCTGGGGTGTATTACAAGGAGAGTAGCAAGTAGGTCAAGAGAGGTCCTCCTGCCCCTCTACTCTGCCGTGGTGAGGCCACATCTGGAGTATTGTGTCCAGTTCTGGGCCCCTCAGCTCAAGAGAGACAGGGAACTGCTTGAGAGAGTCCAGCACAGAGCCAGCAAGATGATTAAGGGAGTAGAACATCTCCCTTATGAGGAAAGGCTGAAGGAGCTGGGTCTCTTTAGCTTGGAGAAGAGGAGACTGAGGGGTGACCTCATAAATGTCTATAAATATGTCAAGGGCGAGTGTCAGGAAGATGGAGCCAGGCTCTTTTCAGTGACGTCCAATAACAGGACAAGGGGCAATGGGTAAAAGTTGGAACATAGGAGATTCCATAAAAATATTAGAAAAAACTTTTTCATGGTGAGGGTGACAGAGCACTGGAACAGGCTGCCCAGGGGGGTTGTGGAGTCTCCTTCTTTGGAGACATTCAAAAGCTGTCTGGATGTATTCCTGTGTGATCTGTTGTAGGTGATCCTGCTCTGGCAGGGAGGCTGGACTAGATTATCTTTGAGGTCCCTTCCAACCCCTAACATTCTGTGATTCTGTGATTCTGTGATATGACTTACTGTAGAATGTCTTCAAGCTGGTTTATTGTGGAACAGTTCTCTATCCATGGCTATCTAGGTGATTTTCTGTGTTGTTCATGAGTGCAATTCCAAACCTTGCCCACTGTACTCCCTTGGTGTACTCATCACTTCATGATGAGGCTTATAGGTCTATAGTCATAGATGGCATCTAGGCTTTTGTATTTTGCTTGTAGACATTATAGAGCCTGTTTAATAGTCCATTTATGAGACTTCAAGCAACAGAAAAAATGATTTTTAGCTTAAAAAGGACAATTCTGGAGCAAGCCAAGCATCATATTGCTGCTGCAGTATGCTGCAAAGTTCCAGCAGGCAGCACTGTTAGACCCTGGTGCTAGAAGAGTTGCTAATGGAAATGATAAGAAATTTCTGATAAGAAATACATTTTTGTGGCTCATCATGATGCTTCTGCTTTTTTCATATCTGGCTTTTACTTATTTTGTTATGAATACTTGTTTTATCCAAGTATGAATTTTGATACTATTCAAATTCCTAGTCAGATAACAGCAATACAGAGTTAGAATTTATTAAAAAATAATCATGATCCTGAATGAGGCACATAGTCAATAAAGTGACATTTTATTCAGCTAATGGCTGGCCAAACCCCCTCAATGGCTTGGGAGGTATGAACTGCCCATTCATCTCAGTGGAGGAGTCTGTTTTGGAATCTGTAAAGCAGCACCAATTCAATGTGCTTGTGCCCTTCTCCTTAACCATCTTCCTTTCAACATCCAGAGGATGACTTTGTTTTCTGTACCTCAGCCTCAGGAGTTCCAGTAACTGTAGATGTGATTATGTCTCTCAAATCTGTTCAGTAGAAACATTATTAGATAGTGCAATCCAGACACATGACAGAGCCATGTGCAATCAGTGGAGATACTGAAAAATAAAATTAACACACTTCACTGCTCAACGTATTCTGTGATTTATTGCCGGAATATTTATCCATTTTTAAGAGGAACATGCAGAATTTCCTACCTAACATTCCAGTGTATCACAGAATCTGCAGTTTGCACTTGTGTATATGAGGCATTGAATCCTATTCCGTTTAGTTTTCCTTTTTGAATGTTCCCCTCTAACGTATTCTCCTTATGCAATTCTCATCAGTTTCTGTTAGTTATGAGATGCTTTTCGCCTTGCTCAGCATGCCCACATTTGTCTTTTTTTCATCTAGGATGTATTTATCTACCAGATGAATCCTATAGTGAATGCAAATTTTCCAAATTCTGTCTTATTCCAGCCACAGGACTCGTGACCTTCTATCTTCCCCAGTGTGTTAAGATAATACACTGATAGGCTGTTGTCAGATGTGATTAATATCACCTTTAAAAAAAAGCAGCATGAGCTCTACAGTGTATTTTGCTTTCAGCAGATTTATGTATAGACTGTTAACTTATTTTCGGCCAGTCTCCCACCATTAACGAACCAAAAAACAGCCTATGCTGAACAGTTTATGCCCTCTATAGACAGAGAAGTCAACAAATACTTCCTAGTACGACTTAGTTGTTAATGGGAGGTGATCAGCAGTATTTGGGTCTGATTCCATTCCCAGTAAACCAAGAAAAAGGGGCTTGGATTACACCAATTGCTATTGCTCAGAAGTCAGCACAGTCATGCAGAGAAATTGTGCCTTTGAAAAGGCAAATTGATTGGTCTCCTCTGTATCAGTGCTGTTACTTATTGACCTAGGGAGATGGGTACTGGGCATGAGAGAGGTCAGTAATACATTTATCATTCATTGATTTAAATATTAGTGCAAGTACATGTTCTAAGAAGCCATTTGGGATAAAACTATCCTTACTTGTCAATAATAATGTGGTTGCCCCTGGAGGTCCTCATGTAAGGGTGTGATTCCCCCTTGCTGCCTGAGGAGTTTGCTGTCAGAGCACTCCATGGCTGGAAATTTTTTGAACAAGCCAAGTCCCACAAGAAATGGGCTGGATCGGTCCTGCTGTAATGTGAGCAACAGGGAATGAGCTTGTGTGTCTCTTCCTGGGTGAGATCAAAAGAGGAAAGAAAACCTCTTTTTTCTCCATGTTCTGAGGACAGCAGGCAGAGATACATGCATCTGAGTGATAGAGAAGCATAAACCTGACTCTTCACCTCTCTTTCTCTCTGAGCAACAGAACTGCTTGACACTTAGTGATGGCTGATTTATTAACTGGGTTTGACCTGCATTTATTGAATTGGCACAAGCAAAATCACATCTGCCAGCTTCTGCCACTCTGGATGAAAGTTAATGTTTTAATGTGAGTACCTAAAGCACAAACATCCTAAATCTTTTAATTTCTTGCCCATTCACTTGCAAATTACACTATTCCTTATTATACATGGATTGGTCTGTCTAATGTTTATTTAAATATATTTATTCATAACTGTGGTATCTGGTTCTATATATAGTGTCTTTATATACATATATATATGCAGCCTTGTACAGAATCACAAAGCTGTTGTAGCAAACAGTACAAATATTTACAATCCAAATGAGCAGGCAAAACATGTTGTGCTGTTATGCTAACTTACCACTGGAAGCGTGTTATGCATGGCTGAACAAGAGTATGAAAAAGCTGAGAAAATGCTAAATGGTGCTGATAAACAAGAAGGTTCCTAAAGGCCTAAGACTCAAACAGATTTATTCCATGAAAAATACAATCTGTGTCCAGACCCTTGTACAACAGGTGCTTTAATCTGTTAATCACTAAGACTTAAATAATTATTTTTATTTATGACAGCACCCAAAATGTTTAGGCTCCGTTCAGCCATCTGGAGGCATAGTATTTAAAGACATCACTGACTTCATAGATTCCACATGGGAGGAGGGCAGTACAAAGAAAAGCAGCTAAACACGGAAACATGTGAGAAGAGCAACTGTTAGTATGCATCACATTAAGCTGTACACTTACAGTAAGAGCTGGTTCCAGAAAGGTACTGAAATTTGAGACAACAGATCTGAATTTCATTCCCTGCTCTCCTAGAAGTATAACTAAACTATCTGATTTTCTACAATTTCCTTTCTTCCTAATCCTTCTCTATTTTGTAAGCTTTCTGTAGCAAAGCCTGTTTCACACCACGTATGTCTGCTTTCCCAAGTCAGACCGAAACTAGATTTCCAGTGGGGCTGTCGGTATTACTGTATTTCTACTAGAAAAACTGTCTGCAGTAACAGGATGTCTTGCAGAAATTATCTTCTGCCGAAATACCATTATCCTAGTGTTCCTAGTCTTAATGAAAACTCTGCAAATTGATGTTTAGTGAGCACCATTTGTAATCAAAATGAAAAAGGAGTTTAGCTTGGAGTACTGCAGATAAAAACTAATTATAACACCACCCCACAGGGAAACCAAAATGAAGAAAAGTTTTGGTAAAAATTCCCAACTTAACACGCCATATCTGCAAACCAGAGCTGGTAATAGGTAGCTGATATATCCAGCTGCCCTGGATAAATAATACAAATCTCCTGTATGTGTTTATTCTAAATTCCTAGACTGCTTTACAAACCTCAGGCTGGTTTCTTGCGTACTTTGGCCCTATCGCCCTTACCCCCTGTAGAAGGAAATGTTAAATTTTAAAAGAAAAGGCAACTAAGTTTCTCTTTGTATATTTGGTAAATGAAGGTGAGAGACAGCTGGGACTGTTACCTATTTCATAGGTTAAAAATATATAAATGTAGTTAAGGGAGTTTTTAACTTCTTAAGTAAGGGATGGGATTGGTTTGTTCTTTCCCTCAATAATATTAGAAAATTCCTTTTCTAGAAGCAGGGAATAAGACTGAAATAAAAGAGTCATGTATTGTTACGTAAGAAAATTTAAAACATATTTCCTTTGGTTTGGCAGGGTTTACTAGTGATACAACAAAATGAAAAGCATTTATCTCAAGACCAATATTCTTTCTGAGCTCTAGACAGGACTTTTTTTGTGAGTTTAACTGAAAGGAGGACTTATTGGAAGTAATTCCATATTCAGGTATTGAAAAATCAAATTCACCTCTCACTCTCTAGTACCTACCAGAAGATTAACATGTTGTTGCAAAGTATTGAGCGTTCACCTTTTATGTTGCAATGCCATTACTTTTCCTTTACTGCCAACTACCAAGAAACTGTGGTTCTTTATCTGAGCGCAGCTGAGGCTTTCTGGCATCCAGTGTCACGTTTTCCATGTGAGAAATATACCATTCTTACCTAAAGACTGAATAAGGTTGCTATATCTCATTTCAAGTTTAAAGATGAATGTGAAGGGATTTATGTGAAATGAAAAGAGTTTCCTATGGTACAAGGTAAAGGGGAAAAACACAAGTATCATACAATCATAGATTGGTTTGGGTTGGAAGATGATCTCATTCCAACCACCCTGCCACAGGCAGGGACACTTTCCACTGGATCAGGTTGCTTAAAGCCCCATTCAACCTGACCTTGAACATTTCCAGGGATGGAGCATCCACAACTTCGCTGGCAACCTGTTCCAGTGCCTCACCACCCTCACGGTGAAGAACATCTTCCTTCATCTAATCTAAATCTACCATATTTCAGTTTAAATCCATTACCCCTCATCCTATCATTACATGCCCTTGCAAAACGTGCCTCTCCAACTTTCTTGAAGGCTCCCTTTAGGTACTGGAAGGCTGCTACAAGGCTTCCCTGGAGCCTTCTCTTCTTAAGTCTAAACAACCCTAACTCTCTCAGATTGTCTTCACAGGAGAGTGCTCCAGTCCCCTGAACAACTCTGTGGCCCTCCTCTGGACCTGCTCCAACAGGTCCATGCTCTTTGTATGTTGAGGCCTCCAGAGCTGGATGCAGTACTCCAGGTGCAGTCTCACAAGAGTAGAGGAGAGGAAGAGAATCACGTCCCTCAACCTGCTGGTCATACTTCTTTTGATGCAGTCCAGCATATAATGTGCTTTCTGGGCTGCAAACACACATTGCCAGGTCATGCTGAGCTTCTTACCAGCCAACACTCTGAAGTCCTTCTCCACAGGGTTGCTCTCAATCCACTCACTGCTCATCCTGCATTTGTGCTTGGAATTGTCCCAACCCACGTGCAGGACCTTGCACTTGGCCTTGTTGATCTTCATAAGGTTTGCATAGGCCAACCTCTCAATCATTAACAAAATGTTAACCCTCTGAAAGCTCATCTGTTCTATCACCAGGAATCCACCCTACTAGTACTGAAGATGGCTGTCTCACAGTACACACACAATGAACTTTGGAGCAGGCCAAGCTCTCTAAAATCATCTCTGCTTCTTTAAGTCACAGTGTCAAATTAGTGACCAAAAGTTCATACCAAGACTAATCAGCCTTCACTTTTCAGACTATCTCCTTACAGCCAAAGATGTATTTTCACTTTTGTTCGTATATTTTAAGGTGAAATTGGCTTTTTTTTTCAATATTGCACAAACAGGTGCTTCTTCTTTACATTACTTACCAGATATATTTTGTGTTGCACCATTCAGATTTAATTAGCAAGTATGTCATGTGTATTTCAGCTAGTGTCAATGAACACTGAACCTATTACTGTTCTGTTTATGACTACTAACACATTATATTGCAATTAGTAATAAACTGTCTTCTGCAGAGGTGTAGGTGTGATGTGCCTGACTTTGCGTGAAAAAAACTGAAGTTAGTTATATTGCTAGATAAAGTAATTTCAAGTTCCATTCCTTGAACAGGGTAGATATGTTGTGTTACAAAGTTGTCAGAACTGCTAAATGGTTTCATTTCTTTTCTTTGTGGTATCTAAAACTCATGTCTACATTTGCTATTATGGCTTAGTGTCTGCATAGCTCTTTAATGTATTTGTAGAGATCTTGTTGACAACAAAAGAAATGAATACTGGAGCCAGTGGAATACATAATGACCAGCTGCAAAAGAGTGACTCATCACATTCAGGTTGGAAGATATTTCACCAAAGTAGGCTGTGAGGGAAGAATAGTGATGGGAGAGGTTTTAATTCCCGAGGATAATAAACTGTTGTAACTGGAGAATGGAGATGTTCATGGTTAAAATAAGAACTCTCAGTGCTATTCTAAGGTTTCACATAAAATTTGTAATGAAACTATGCTCACAGGAGGAATTGGGATATATTTAGGGCATTATGCCTAAAAAAGCCTGTTGGATTAAGATTGAAATGTGTACCTGAGAACCTGGTAAATGCAAGCCCCATGTGACTGAATGGAAGGATGAAGGACAGTGTCAGGAAAGAACAGCATAGACAAGGAAAAGCAAAATCAATAAAAACTGAAATGAATAATGTTATGCCCTGAAGAAGCCAAGAAAGTGAAAAAAATAAGCGAAAGGGCCCTCAAAAGTGGCTGTGGTGTATTTCTTTCATGGCAGAGAGGAAAAAAACAGGGTTTGAAATTGCAGCAATCCAGTGTAGCAAATGTTTATTGCAATGTTGCAATATTTATATAAAATCAGCTATAGGCTGATTAAAAAGGTCTTTTCAACAAAGTCTTAAATAAAATCCTCCATGACCTATTTGAATGGATGGGGAAACAGAATCATAGAATAAGTAAGAAACTTACCTATGACTCCTGAAAAGGTAAGCAAAAGAGTAGAGAGCACGGGCACCAGTACCTGCCTTGGAGTTTGTCTTTTTCTGTGTGTGTGTTGGGGGGCGATGGGAGGGTGGGGATGTTGCCAGCCTATGGCTATCTGTGAGCAGAAAACTTCAGACTAACGACTTACAACAGTTGAGCTGAGGCTTTTTTACACATCTCTATTAAGGATCCAGAAATTCTGATTATATATTTGACACAGGATGGTTTCTTTTAACTTCTTCTAGTGCATGTAGTGATGGCTTCTGTTGACAGCATTCTAGAATAACTGGATTAAGCAGGCAGACCTCTTTACTTACTCTGATATTCTTTTGAATAAATACTTCCAAAGCCTGCCCAAGGTATTGCTCCATCTGGTTCCACCTGGCATTTTTAAACATGTTTCCTTTAAAGAGTTTAATATAGGTTTACAATCATAAGGCTAAAAGCAGAAGTGAGACTAAACTGGAGCATAATTCACACACCTCTTTCTACTATGTACGCTATGCCCTTTGATTCAGAGCTGATTTTGATGTGGAGAATTTGAACCGTGTATGTGCTATACATGTTGCAGTGTGTTGAGAAACCCAAATGTTGCTTGAAAATGTGCACAAATCAAAGCAAGCTGGAAATTACCTAAGAAGACCAAGTAAGCACTGAGGTTATTTTGAATTTCCTACTTATTTATTTATATAAACAACATGACTCACTTTATTCAAATTAGTTTGCCTCAAAGCCTGCATTCAGGAATAATATATTTCTAAATAAACAAATTTTTAGGATGATTTAATGTTTTCATGTCTCTTCCACTTGATTTATTTGCTAAAATATTAAAAATTATCCAATTCTGAGCTCCAAGAGTTTTAACTGCACTCTATGACCTATCTTCCTTTAGTACTAAATTACAACTGTATATATATACACTGAAAATATTTATCAGTGTTTACATAGCACTTCTCATTCAGAAATATCCAGAAGTACTCAATAGCCTTGAAAAATTATAATACAAACTACATCAAGGCATACTTCCCCCCATTATTGAAATGCAGGCAGGATGCTGGACTTGACAGAGAAATCATCTGCTCTGATATGATGCATCCTGCATTCGTGTGTTATTGTAGGCTGCTTTGAGGAGAATATGCACAGAATAGGAAATGATGCATTGTACTTTGTATGTAACTTTTTTATTTAGAGTTGGTAAATATAAATACTGCAAAGCCATTTCTGTCATAAGCTTTCTTTCCTTTACTTGACTAGAACATTAAATGTTTGGCTAGAATTTTTACAGGTCATTTGCAGTTGCTGGACCAGTAAGATATAATGCTAACCTTCATCTAGTAATTCTCTCCTTCAGCCACAAGCAAACACCTGTGGAGCGTGAAGAGAGCTGAAAACTGTCTGTCAACTTTCTCTGAAGCACTAAATAATTGTTTTATAGAGTGAAATTGTTTTATAGGTTGCATTACTGGCTTTAGATGAAGCATCCTCTCACTTTAGTGACTGCTAGACACTCTAGTGTGAATCTGAAGTATTCGTATTGATATACATTGCAGTGGACCTGTGAGTTCCAATGAGACAGTGATTGTCCTGTAGTAGTTCCTGTACAGAGTCAGTATGGGAATTTGCCCATGGCCTGAGAATATTATAATCCAAATAGGTTACACACTTAAGCAAACAAGTCAGTATTTAGATAGGTTGCATACAGTTGATATGTTAAATAAATGCTCTTGATACTTATTAGTGGTTTATTTTTGTTTATGACTTCCTCCTCCTATGTTTCCCCAGTCTCTGTGATTGCAGAGCTAATTTTCCCTATGGTTATTCCAAGTAAAAGTAATGCAAGAGAAATTAAACTGATTAAGACAGGCAACAATTACAGACAGTGTCAGAATCATCTATTCCAAGTACCTCAAAGATGGCATGCTTTGGGTGAGTAGTAGTACCTCACATTTTCCTCAGTTTCCATGGAGTTTCTTTTGGGTAAAAAGCAGCCGAGGCAGAAATGAGAGCATACAAATGGATACTTGCACTCTCAGTAAGGGCTTGACCTGCCTCCTTGGCAAGTAACCTCTCTGTAGTACAGCTGAGCTGTAAAGGTTTATACATGACAATAAACAAACATAAAATGAATGGAGACTCTGGCTGTGCTCTGAGGCGCTCTACATTTTCCGGGGGGCAATTAGATAGCATGAGCAATATTTTATTGCAATTGCTCCCTGTGGGAGTTTTTCAGGGCTGTGTGCTTGGGATTCTCAGCATGTCTAGGTTTGACCAAACTGTTTGTGGCTTCATTTAGGCAAGTATATTTCTAAATTCAGTTTTATATACCTTCAGTTTCACTAATGGTGTTAGAGATGACTTGGGACCAAGGAAGTAGGCTGGGACTCCCAGTTTCAGATTCAGTTCTTTGTTCTGCTGAATCACCTTCTGACCCTGGGCAAGTCTTCTGACCTCTCTGCCTTGGATTTAGCCCACTTAACTTGTGATATTTAATGAAACACGAGGTAGTCACGCTGTTGCCTAAGGCTTCCTCAATAGTTAATGGACAGTGTGGCATTTCTACATAGTGGTACCCATCTTTTTCCTTTGAATATACAAAAATCTTCAAGCTCCCGTAATTTTGACTGAGGCATTTCAGTTAGTTTGACTGTATTCCGGTGGTATGAAACCACTAAATTCCTTGCCTTTGCTCCTGTCTATAATATGAAGAATGCTGGCTTTTTCTCTTCTGTTATTCCTCCTTGTTCTCTCAGGCAAGTATTGTCTGGAACAACACAGGTCTGTACAAATGCAGCCCTGATTTCCATTCTCTAGATAGGGCCCTGTAATTGCTGTAATAATACAAATAATATAAATAATATACAAATAATAACAAGCTTTTTATGTTTTCCATAAATCGGATTAAATTTCCTCTGCGAAACACAGAGAAGGCTCTTAATTATGATTTTGGAATTAAATGTAACACTTTATTTCCAGGTTAAAGTTAATGTATAGCCCTGGCAGAACTTAAGTGATAGGAGTCTGTCCAACAGAATGATTGGCATGTGCATTATGTGAAAGCAGTCCCATTCTGTGGGTATCACTTCCTTCCCTTTTAAGTAGTCTTCAGTCTCTGTTCAAACTAAGCTTCTTTTCCTGCTGCAGATTAATTCTTGTTACTGGGTGCTGAGTGTTGAGTGGTTTGGAAAGATCTACGTGCCTGAGAACATATTGCCTGCCACTCTACATATGCTTTGCTCTCATGGGAATACATCAAATAGGTGAAGCAGACTACCTGTGTAGTTGGTAAGTTTGCTGGATTTCAAGCCATTTGCTACTTCAAAGGTGTCTTTCTAACATGCAAATTAAGAGTTATATCAGCTAGAATTGCTTCACACAGTCTGTCCCTGTCCTTCCCACTCTAGCAAGGGTTAGTTCAGGTAGTAGTGCTTTGTTTTTCTAGGTTCTGATTCTGAAATTTCCTGACTTATTTTTAATTAACTCAATTTTCTTAGTTTTCTTCTGTATCAATGTAAGTACAAGAGTCTTTGCAACTTGCCCACACTCTCATCTTGCCTAAGAGCTCAAAAAAGTAATAGAAATTTACAGCACCTAGGTTGACACAACAAGTTATTTCCTTTTCAAACATCCCTCAACAAAATGATACCAACTGTGTGATTCTAAATAATTTTTTATTGCTGCCCCTCACTGATCTTTTATCTTATTTTTTGCAGGAAGAATGTAATGTCATAGTTCTCTGTGGATGTAGAATGCAGAAAATGGCCACTGTACCTGCAGCTTTTGTCTTCAGATAAGGCTGACTTCTAGACTCTCTTCTCAGGAATAAATAATATGGAGGCATTTTTGTAGATTGAGCCGGAAAGATTCTCTTATTTTAAGACAAAGGAAAATGACAGCTACTGCTCTCAGAAGGAAAGCTTAATCAAAGCTTAATTCCCTTTTATAATTAAGTCTTCAAAATTGAGACATGACACATTCAAGCATGGCATTTTTCCTTTAATTAATTTTCAAAGGACTAAAAGAGTAACTCTGATTAAAAAGGTACAGTATCCCAAGCAAAACTTCCAGAAGTGTACCGGGAGTTCTCTGCCTGTGATAGTGCCAGGGCCCTGCAGGCCCCAGCAGTCACGGCAGCACTACAGCAGGAACAAAAGATGGCCTTAGGTACACCAGGCTGGTTCCTCTCTCTGCATCTGCTTGCAAAGGGAGTTAGGGCAAGGGGCTGAAGGGTGCATGGAGGAGGACTGGAAGGAGACCTTCAGTTGTTGAATTATCCCTGTTTGAAAAGAGGTCAGCACTAATGTTGTATTAGATACTATCCTTGTATAAGGGAAAATGACCTTGGTGAAAGTAATTACCAAGAATTTATTTGTCTTTATTTTCTCACTGGTACCGTAAAACAAAGCACACCTTTCACCCCCATGGTTCTGGCTGTGGCTGTCCTCATCCTTACTCTCTTCAAACAAGAGAGTCGCGTAAAAAAAAAAATCAAATATACAGATTATATGATACGAATAATATGCTAGCGTGCACTGCTCACAAGTGTTGTTGCCTGACTATCTGTCTCCGAAAGTTTTCCACCTGCTCTCAAGCAGCCGCCTCGGAACCGCTCCGGGGCACGCCGCAGCAGGCCCTGGGCTGTGGCGGGAATGGATCCACAGAGCTCGAGGGCAGCAGTGCCCTGGCGGAGCCGGCAACTCTCGCGAGAGTGGCTGCGAGGTGTGGACATTACCACAGGGACAGCACTGCCCCCCGCTATAAAAGCGCCCTCAGGAGCGCGGGGACCAAGCTGAGCAGGCAGAGTGGGCGGGGCATATTGTGTCACGTGGGCGAGGGGTGGTAGTTTGCTCAGCTGGTCGCGGAGGCTGGGCGCTGAGGGTGTCCAGTGAAGGGGTAGGTTCAACTGGTGTCACTGGTCAGGTCAGCCCCTGGCCATCGCTCTCCCAGAAGAGGCCCTAGCTCTGGTCACCATTCAGCTGAAAGCCGTTGCGAGCAGGAACATGGTGACCCTGCTGGAGCTCCTGCGCAAACGTGGGGTCGTGCAGGTGTCTGGCTGCAGGGAGTGCTGGAGCAGATCACACCAGGGGCGTGATCTGCTCAGCCTGAAGTGGAGAGGTTAAGGATTATCGGGGAGTGTGAGAGGGAGTGGGTTGGTGGAGCCACACCCTGAGGCAAGGGCTGCAGGTAGAGGCTGCACAAGTAGCAGAGGATCCCCTCCCCTCTTGCCACCAAGCAGAAGGAGGGTGTCGCGGTCGGGCGCGCAGAGGTCCGACCACTTCCCAAACAGAG
>JAVFHW010073191.1:0-29667 GCA_032159205.1 Eurystomus glaucurus suahelicus
ATTGGCTGCGCTGCGCGCCGGGTCAGGTGGGCGGGGGCAGCGCTGCCATGGCGGACCGGCTAACGCAGCTGCAGGACGCGGTGAACTCGGTGAGGCGGGCGCTGCTCGCGTTGCTCTCCTGACGCTTGGTGTTCTCCTTACCGGCGGGGAGGGGAGGCTGGTGCTGGGTCACGTTCCCTCCTGCCCGCACGGCCTCTGCCGCTGCGCCCGGGCCTGGCCTTGGTGGCCGTTGCGTGTGTGAGGGGGCGAGATCCTTCTTCCCGCCCCCGCGGTCTCCTGCCCGCAGCTCCGAGCGCTGGCCGCCCCCAGGCAGGGCGGTATCGCTACGGGGCTGTGCTCCCACCTGTTGCCGGGGTGGGGATGGGCCACTGCCTGGGGTCCTCTGGGGTGCAAAATAAAATTGAAGCGGCTTTGGTGATGAAATAAATCAACGATCTCTTTACTGCTCGTAGCTCGCAGACCAATTCTGTAATGCCATTGGAGTGTTGCAGCAGTGTGGCCCCCCAGCCTCTTTCAGCAACATTCAGACAGCAATCAACAAAGATCAGCCTGCTAATCCAACAGAAGGCAAGTCTTTCTTTTGTTATCTCCTAACAAAACGTGAACCTGTTCCAGTATAGTATACTCTGTGCTACAAAGCCTGTACTCTGTTTCACGCTCAGCAAACAACTCCGCCAGTGACTCAGGTGACATCAACTGCACTTGCTGCATAAGGTTGTGGCGGTGGAAGTTAGTTCCACACTTAAGTGTTCAGTGAGCATTACACTGTATTTCTTATGCTGGTTTCTTTGCACAGCTACTGTATCTAGTAGCTCTACAGATGCGAGCCGTTGTAATAGGGCTGCTGCAAGCAATAGTCAGTGAGTTGTTCATTACTTCCAAGAAGTCTTTTTTAGAAAGAATTAGTGTTAGTTTTGTGAAATTGTGTATGAATTTATAATTCTCCATGTCATAGGCTTTAAATTATTTGTGTTTCTTCATGTATCAACTAGTTACATAATTAATTATGGAATAATGTCACGCTGAATCTTTCTTTTGGCATTTGTGATTTTGTTGTTGGCTGATTTGGTTTGAGAGGGGAGGGTGAAAGATGACAAACTGGTCTAAGACACTGAAACTGGCAAGCAAACTAAAACTTTTCTGGGGTTTGAGAACTTCAAGTCAGTATTTAAATAATCATGTTATTCTAATCCTGTATGTCTTCCTGCTCCCGCCCCCCCAGAAAATCTTACATATATCTTGCATCAGATTGAGTTTGTCTATTAAGATATCAGAGGACACTGATTTGGAGCGCAGCAATACACTTTCTAGAGCAGTTCTTCATTGATCTGTGGTGGTTTGCTCTCTGATGCTGGAGTTAGTTGGAAGAGCCAGCTCAAAGGCTGCTCATCTTTGCTGCTGTTGTCTCAGGTGCCAGTAACAGTGTGGTGCCAGGAGCTAGAAGCCTTGTTAAGGTCTTAAAATGGTAGGTCATGACTGATTTCTCTTATGTTTTGTTTTTTCCTAAAATTCTGGATATAATGACTGCAGCAAAAACATACAGCCGCATTAGCAATGCTGATCAGGCAAATCAAAACTACCTATGATGTGTCTTTAGGTATTCAAACTCTTAATAAGGAGGTCTTAAAACTCTTTACAGGTAAACCCTGTGGTGATTCTGAGTAAGCCTTAGGTGGATGTGTTAGTTTTATTGTTTGTTTGTTTGTTTTTAAAGTTGAAATCAAGTGTACCTTTGAGAATATCAATCTGTTCTATAGATTTTTGCTATGAAAAAGTATTTTCTCTCTTGCTTTCCCAAATCATTCATGAACTAAGCAACATTAACAAATCACATCCTGGGCTGCATCAAGAGAACTGTGGCCAGCAGATCAAGAGAGGTGATTCTGCCCCTCTACTCTGCCCTGGTGAGACCTCACCTGGAGTATTGCGTCCAGTTCTGGAGCCCCCAGCACAAGAAGGATGTAGACACATTGAAGCGTGTCCAGAGGAGGGCCAGAAAAATGATCAGGGGAATGAAGCATCTCTCGTATGAAGAGAAGGCTGAGGGAGTTGGGGCTGTTCAGCCTGGAGAAGAGAAGGCTCCAGCAGGACCTTATAGTGACCTTCCAGTACCTGAAGGGGGGCTACAGGAAGGCAGAGGGAGGTCTATTCACAAGGGTTTGTAGTGATAGGACAAGGAGTAATGGTTTTAAGTTAGGAAAAGATAGATTTAGGTTAGATATTAGAAGAAAGTTCTTTAGCATGAGGGTCATAGAGCACTGGAATGGGCTGCCCAGAGAGGTGGTGGAGGCCCCATCCCTGGAGTCATTCAAGGTCAGGCTTGATGAGGCTCTGAGCAACTTGACCTAGGTAGATGTCCCTACTTGTGTAGGGAGGTTGGACTAGATGACCTCTGGAGGTCCCTTCCAACCTGAAACATTTTATGATTCTATGTAAGATCTTAAATTATAAATTTAAAAGGGCTATTTCAACATTTTAGTGATAGTCATGAACTTACCTTATATTGAATGGATGCAATTCCATATGGAAAAGTTTTGTTTCTGGCTTACAGTGCCTCTTATCAAAAGTCCGTGCACTTCTTTCAATAGTATAGTAGCTAAATTAAGGTATGTTATAAACTTCCAATCATTTTCAATTTCTCAGGGACAATTTAACTTTTTCTGTAGCTGAATATGATTTTTTTTTTTCTTTAAATTAAAAGCCTTTGAATTCTTTTCCTAATGTTCTGTTGCTTAACATGATTTTCTATTTGAATCGCTATCTTTATGTTGTTTCTAGTGTTCTTTTTTTTGTCTAATGGCAGATTTCAAGGTTGGGTTTGAAAAGTTAAATGAGTTTCTAGCTACTTCTCAATCCCTAATGTAGTGAGTAGGACACTTAATACTGATATTAGTAAGTTCTTAACTGGCTGTGATGCAGTTCTAGCTATTTTCTCACTTGTGCAAAGCTCAGCCCTTTGTATAACCAGTTACCTTGTTTAAGCTAGGATTGGAATCAAACTGCTTTCATCTTCTAATGTGGTGGAGTTCCCATCAGTTGTGATACTGCTGTTTTCTTCATGTAGGAGAATATTTAACACCTGCATGCTTCAACTTTGTAGAATTTTCTGTGCTGTGTATGCAGAATTGTGCTTATTTCTAATAATGTACTGAGTAACCTGGCTTTTCTTTTTTACAGAGTACGCCCAACTGTTTGCAGCATTGATTGCACGAACTGCGAAAGATATTGATGTTCTAATAGATTCCCTGCCTAGTGAAGAATCGACAGCAGCTTTGCAGGCAAGAGTGTTCTTAATTAAAATATCAAAACATAACTGAAAAATTTATTTTTTTTTTCCTCTCTAGGCCATGTGATATGGAAAAATGATTTTAATATAAGCCTGTACTTTTCATGAGGGTAGCCTGTGAGTACTTTATAGGCTTCCTGGAAATACTGCTTCTAGTTCTAAATAAGATTAGACACAGTGAGAATATTTTAAACTTAGTCTTTGGTTAGAATGTTTTTTAAAAAATGTTTTTATCATAACATAACTCCACAGTACTGGAAACTGCTACCCCCCTTTTTTTTTTTTCCAGCTGTTCAAATATTAATACAATAGTACTGATGCATTGTGAGGTGTTTTTTTGTTGTTTCTTTTTTTTCTTTTTTTCTCCCCTTTAATAATCTTATACTTTCTTTTGCTCATTAGGAACGTTTCATTTTGTAGCTGCAGGGCCAACGCTTTACTGAAGCATTTTGCTCTTCCACAGCGTTTCTGGTTGTTAAAGGGTTTGCAGGGTATCCTTTAAGTTCTCCAGCTCTGTCACAAAGCAGTGACAACGTTTCACTTTTCAGTAGTAGAGTATCCTTGTTCAAAGAAGCTTTTGTTTCTTGCTCTATCTCCCTTTACACCAGAGGTACTCCAAGAAGAGCTTGGGAACAGAAAGCAGTTACTGGCCAGGCAGCGATTCGGCAGATGCAGCCAGCATCACAGCCTCCAGTTGCTGCCTTACAGGAGATGAACTGCTGCAAACAGCTTGTGAATCCTTTCACAATACTCAGCTCTTTCTTGCTTCTAAAAAATGCCTTGGATTCAAAATTTAAAGAATGCTGTATTGGGATTTGGGTTTCTTTTTTGTTGGTTTTGTTTGGGTTTTTTTTCCTGTTATTTCTACAGATCTTGCCTTCTAAACAGCAGCAATTTTTTTTTTTCCTTTTTGACTCATAACTGCTAGATTTACATCGAGAACTTTGTTTTTAGAATGCAACAAGGATGCAAAGAGCACTGTTTCTCTGAGAACCCTAGAACTACTTTAAGATCATCTGAAGGTTTTACACCAGGGTTGATAATCTGTAACTATTCAAAGGCATTTGACAAAAGACTAATACTAGAGATGCCTCCTGGGCCAAATATAGATGACTTGACAGTGACATCACATTTAGTTTAAACAGAGGTTAAATTTGCAAACATTGATAGTCACAATAATGCTCAACATACTAATTGGGCCCGTTAACACCAGCATAATTTCATGTAACTGCATATTTAATAGCTGAAGATAGCTTTCCTGCTGCAGACAAATTACAGGCTTCTTCAGTGACTGAGCAAGGTCTGATCATAGTGACACCTGATATGGGAAAAGCAGGGTGGTCTAGAAAGAGGGGTTGGTTACGCAGTAGAGGCATGCTTTCCGTAGAGGTGGAACTCACAGTTTCTTGCTCTGTTAATGCAGAATCTTGTTTTACAAGAATTTCTGATCATTTGTTGTTTGTTGTGGTCCTGAGATAAGTTAGCTTGGATTCTATCACATATGCATGATGATACTCATTTTTATTTTTATTTTATGTTGTTTAATCTGGTGCACTGTTGAAGATAAATATTCTGACATTCTTTTAAAAAAAGAAAAAACCACAACAGTTTTGAAGGTGCTTGAAACACTCTGAAATACTCAATGCAGGCTTTGTTGAAAAGTGGTAGATGGATACTTGGCTAATAGAGATGTCCTCAGGCTGAGTGCTTTTTTTTTTTTTTATTTTTATTACTAAGGTTGTCTTGATATGTTTCAAATCTGAGGCTTGTCTTAAATGATAAAAGCTGCTGCTGTGCTAGTGCCCAACACAATTTACCCATCCCTTTTGAGTTCCTTTATGGTGAAGTTGGCAGTACATACTCTGCTCAAATCTGTGGCTCACCTGCAGTCAACTATTTAACAAGTGAGACAGAAGTAATTGAGCTGGATTCTCAATTTCATACTTTTACCATCATCCTTCTCTGACCTTTCCTCCAAGGGCTGTCAAGTCTTTCATGCATATATTAACCTGCACTAAAGACATCAGTGTTGCACAACCAAATGTGAATATGTGGATAGAATTTGCCAGTTCTGCTAAGCATGTCTTCTTAAGGACCTGTGTGACTGCTTTAAAAAAATACCAATTTGAAACTATTTTGGTTTGTCTTTTCTGTTATCCAGTTAGAACAAGTTTTAGTAGTTTTAAAATCGGTAAATTGTTTAAAGTATTAAAATATTTTGAAGTTAATGTTTTATTTCACTAAATTTTGTCTAACTGAAAAGCAGTTTGGTTCTGAAATGAAATATTGAAGAAAAAAGGGTTAAATAATACAGTTTAATCTGAAATATGCTATTTAACGGAAAGGTTTAAATAAGTTACACTTATATGTTGCTGTGCATCTTCCATTAAGGGAGTGGGGAGGGGGATAAAGCTGTACTAAGCCAAGAGTTGTAATATGAAAGAAGCTAACCTTTCTGTTTGGGGGGTGGTGGTGTGTGTTTACTCCATGTGGATATGCACTGGCTTAGGCTGCAGCCTATACAAAATTGCTTTGAAGCTGCTAGTGTGTCATTCAGGGGCTAAAGAGAGAATCTCTCTCTTCTCCAGGGAGTGCAAACTCATCATCACCATCCTTTAGCAGCAAGGTAAGTTTTGTATTATGTTTGAAGATCCTTAGTTTTCTCCCTTTTATTTTAAAGGCTGCTAGTCTGTGTCGATTAGAAGAAGAAAATCATGAAGCAGCTGCCCGCCTGGAAGAGGTAGTTTATCGTGGGGATATGCTGCTGGAGAAGATCCAGAGCGCCCTGGCAGACATCGCCCAGTTGCAGCTGAAGACGCGAAGCGGCGCACACAGCCAGCCTCCACTGGACTCGTAGTGCTAGGGGCTGCACAGCCCCGTGAAACCCGGCCGCCAACGGTCTGTGCCTGCAGGGAGCTCCAACACCCAGCCCGGCTCCTCTGGACAGGCTCTCCAGTGCTCTGGTCATTGCTAACTGTCTTTTATTAAAGCACAAACCACAGGTTTTGCATGAGAAATGTGTCTGCCATAGAATGGGTGGTTCTGGTCTAGAACTGCGTGTATTGATGCATATTCCCTTGACTTAAAATATTAATTTCTGAGCTTTCTTTGCTGTTCACAAATATGTCTGACTTTAAGCTGATTTGTTATCTTGATTACGCTGGCCTTAGTCCCTAAAGGGAATTCAGAAGGAAATTACATGAAGAGTAATTGTGTAACTTGCTCACTCCTGTTTACAAACTTTTATGGTTTTTTGTGTATTTTTTGTAAGGCACACTTGAATTTACCAGAGTTCCATGGAGACAGTGCTAGACAATTATGTGAATACAGTGGTAGCCATCTGTTTTAAGTAACAGAAATAGTAATTAAACATTTGTATTTCTACTTGGCTGGTTTACCACCTTTTACAGAGCAAGTGAAGGGATAACTAAATTAATGTCTGCAGCGTAAGGGTTTGTGTCATTGGCATCTTATTAAAAACAAAAAATCTGAAGGTATCTGATACTGGCATTTTTTATTGTTTGTGATCTACAAATGGGGGGGATCTTTGTCTCCATTATTGCCACTGACACACTTATACTTTACTTGCTTGTGCTGTTCCTCTGCTTCTGCTGATATTCTTCATTCTCATGGCAACTGGTGAATGTTTCTAAAGGAGACAGTAATGAGGAAGCTTTGGGTGACTGGGAAGAAATTAGCAATGAGGAAACTGAAAATAACTTACTATGTAATGTTGCTTTTCAGTGTAAGCAGTGGCTGCCAGGTGAATGCTGTGATCATAAGCAGCAGGAGGCCTGTTGTCCCCAATGTGCTTTAGAGTGGTTTTTTTTTTTTTTAGTCTTCACACACTGAATCACTGAATACATTTTTGCTGCTCATTCTAGGACTGTAGAAACACCAGCATCTCTTTTTATATTTGAAAAAAACCCCAAACCACCAAATAATGGAAGGGTTCAGTGCATGAACTTGGAGTTGAACTGTTAGTCGTTCTCTGTATTTCTGAGTTAGCAGTGTTGCATTATTGTAGGATGCTGTTTATTGCCACATAGTATTATGCTCATTTCCTGATCTGGTTCTCTACTTTGGATATACTGTAACTTGGAAGTTACACATGTTGCTGTTGCACATGGACAGGTAAGAGCAATTCAAATGTGCCTTTAGCATGCTTAAGGAATTAGATGTAGCTGCTCACTAGACTGCACCAGTGCAAGGAAAAGTATAACCTGGTACAGGATACATCTTATATACAGCCTGTTTTGAGGATTAAAAAATACAAAGCTGTTCCTACCTGTAACAAATACTAAAACGGAAGTATTTAATCAGATTGGCATTTAATTAAATATTTTGTCTAATTTGTATAGCTCTACTCATAAACTTTAGTCTGCTGTTGTGAGGCTCTTGTCCTATTCAGATTCTACAGAAGGAAAAACAGCTGGGAGGTGAACATTTCTGTAATGGGAGCCATATTAAGAATAACAGGGCTGTGGTGATTTACTAAGCCATGTTAAATATGCTCACATCCTGGGGAGGCTTGAGGGGTCAGATTTTCATTTGAAGTAAGTCATGAGGCCTGTTTTTGTGTGGTGTTTTTTTGTTGGTGGTGGTGGTGGTTTTGGTTTTTTTTCTAGAAAAAGTGCATCCAGTGCATCTCAGGTTGGTTGAGGGGTGGAATGGATTTTTTTGTTGTTTGCTTGCTTGCTTTTTTAACTAGTGAAGTTAGAAAACTTAGAATGAAATGTTTGGGCTTTACTTGTGGATTTTTATTTTTTTTTTTTTTTTCAATTGAGATGTCTTGATTTGGTATTTGTACATTGCTGGAAAAGGGGTTAGGTCTTCACAGTAGATTCCCTGGTATAGCTTAACATGTGCATCACCTCAAACTTGGTAACATGGAAACTTTTTGGGGAGGTGGTGTACATCTTCAATAACAATACAATTCTTTCCATTTCATATCTTTCTGTTTTTCATACTTGAAAATCACTGTATTTCTGCAGCCTGATACTGCCTAACTGTAGAATCTTTTAGTTGCTGTTTCTTTGAATATGCTAGCCCACTTTATGTTAACATGTGTATTGGTATCAAACCGTTAATCACACTTGGAAGAAAACCTTAACCAGAGGTATAAGCTCTTTAGTTTGTTCGATTTTTCAGTACTTGCCCTGTATCTAGTTTAGTCAGTGTTGCCAATTTAGTAGAGTTGCAGTCTAAAACTAATAGTACAGTGAAGCAAGAGAGCCAAATTAGCTGGGGTGGTTTTTTTGACAAATAATGTAATGTTTTAGTGAGAGAGTAGTAATGTAAGGAGGGAGGTAAATGCCTTTGGAAAAAGGCAGTGTATCTTCCCTGAGAAGTCTTTACTGCCGCCAGACTTTTAATACTGGGGGAGGCAGGCGGAAGGGAGAAAAAACCTGACATAACTGCTAACAAACGTAATGGTTTATATGCAAGAGAGCTGTAAAAGGAAACTTTGGTTGAGACAAGATAATAAATGGAGGTAAAGCAGCATGGGAAGAAAACAAAAGTATTGAGCAAGAAGTAAAATGGTTCTGCATATTATGTTGGACAAGGAGTACTGCCCAGTGAACAAACTGTGCTTTGAAGAAAGATAGCACAGAGCATACTGGAAAATTCCATTGAAAAACAATCTCAACCACTCAAAGTAGCAGGAGCATCTCATGCTGAGAATCCATACAGCCCGCTGGCAAAGGTGTTGGAATCAGTTTAGTAAACACAAGTGCCAGATCAAAGCCTAGCATTCTTTACTATAAACAGCCATGCTTGGCAGAAAGGAACACCTTGCAGCAGCTGTTCTCATACTCGGGTATAAGAATATGGAGTACTTTGTAGACTTGTTTTTAAAGATACTGAAAAACTGTGTTAACAATATCTTAGCTTCATGTCTTTATGAAGTTAATCCTGACTTACTGTTGCAGACTAGCAGATCTAGAAGCTTCTGCTGTGTGTGGCATGGGAAGGGTATCCTGGCCATCCCTGCAGAATTGATACCGAAAGATTTTGGGAGTTTGCAGCAATACAGGCCAGAGACTGCCTGGCTGGGGAGCATCTCTGCTCAAATGGACCTAGGGGTCTTGGCAGGCAGCAAGCAGAACATGACCCAGCAGCTGGCCCTGGCAATAAAAACAGTCCAAGAGCATCCTGAGCTGTGTCAGCCAGCGGATTGGGAAAGTGATTACTTCCCTCTGCTCAGCACTTGTTAGACTGCATCTGGAACACTGTACAGTTTTGGGCCCACAACACCAGCCAGATGTTGATAAACTACAAGTTCAGCAGGAGCACTTGCCCCGTGAGGAGAGCTGTGGGAGCTAGGCTGGGAGAGGAGATGGCTCTTAGGGTGCCTAACAGCAGCCTGTTCGTACATATAGGGAGGTTATCACAGAATCATTATGGTTGGAAGGGACCTCCAGGGTCATCAAGTCCAACCTTCATCCTAGCATCTCTCTAACCACTACACCATATCCTCAAGCACTGCATCTATTCGTTCTTTAAACACCTCCAGGGATGGTGACTTCACCACCTCTCTGGGCAGTCTATTCCAGTGCCTAACTACCCTCTCAGTGAAGAATTTCTTCCTAATATCTGATCTAAACCTCCCCTGACGCAACTTGAGGCCATTTCCCCTCGTCCTATCATTCGTAATTTGAGAGAAGAGACCAACACCAGCCTCGCTACAACCTCCTTTCAGGTAGTTGTAGAGGGCAATGAGGTCTCCTCTCAGTCTCTTCTTCTTCAGACTAAACAAGCCCAGTTCCCTCAGCCGCTCTTCATAGGGCATGCTCTCCAGCCCTTTCACCAGCTTCATTGCCCTTCTCTGTACCTGCTCCAGCACCTCAATGTCCTTCTTGTACTGTGGTGACCAAAACTGGACACAGTACTCAAGGTGTGGTCTCACAAGTGCCGAGTACAGGGACACAATCACCTCCCTACTCCTGCTGGTCACACCATTTCTGATCCAGGCCAGGATGCCATTGGCCTTCTTGGCCACCTGGGCACACTGCTGGCTCATGTTCAGCCGGCTGTCCACCAGGCAGCTCTCCAGCCACTCCTCCCCAAGCCTGTAGCGTTGCTGGGGGTTGTTGTGACCGAAGTGCATGACCCGACACTTGGCTTTGTTAAACCTCATACAGTTGACCTCAGCCCATCGCTCCAGCCTGTCCAGATCCCGCTGCAGAGCCTTCCTACCCTTGAGCAGATTGACACTTGTGCTGAATTTTGTGTCATCTGCAAATTTACTGAGGGTGCATTTGATCCCCTCGTCCAGGTCATTGATGAAGATATTAAACAAGACAGGTCCCAAAACTGAGCCCTGAGGGACACCGCTTGTGACCGGTCGCCAACTGGATTTTACTCCTTTCACCACCACCCTCTGGGCTTGGCCAGCCAGCCAGTTTTTAACCCAGCAAAGAGTCCTCCTGTCTATGCCATGAGCTGCCAGCTTCTCCAGCAGAATGCTGTGGGGAGTGGTGTCAAATGCCTTACTGAAGTCCAGGTAGACAACATCCACCACCTTGCCCTCATCCACTAGGCGGGTCACCTGATCATAGGAGATCAGGTTCATTAAACAGGACTTGCCCTTCATGAACCCATGTTGGCTGGGCCTGATTCCCCCATTGTCCTGCACTTGCCGTGTGCTCACCCCCAAGATGAGCTGTTCCATAACCTTTCCCGGGACCGAGGTCAGGCTGACGGGCCTGTAGTTCCCTGGATCATCCTTCCTGCCCTTCTTATGGATGGGTGTCACATGGCAAGTCTCCAGTCATCCGAGACCTCCCCAGTTGACCAGGATTGCTGATAAATGATGGAGAGCGGCTTGGCAAGTTCCTCTGCCAGCTCCCTCAGCACTCTCAGGTGGATCCCATCTGGCCCCATAGACTTGTGGGTTTATGGAGAGGGCAGGCCAGTCTTTCCATAGTGTTACATGGCAGAAGAATGACAGATGGTGGATATTAATTGAAACAACAGAGGTCCAGACTGGTCACAAATAAAAGCTTTTTCAGCAGTAGGACAGTTAGGTTTTGGAACATGGTCCCTAGAGAAGCTGGAAACCCTGGGGGATTTTTCAAGACGTGGCTGGGTAAAGCGCTGAGCAACCTCATCTGACCTCACAGCTGACTCACCTTTGAGATAGAGGTTCAAACAGACACCTCCTGAGTTCCCTTCTGACCTGAATGATCCTATGAATACTAGGCATATTAATGGTTACAGAAAGAACAAGAAAATATTCAGGAACATTGTTGTTTTCCCCTTTCTAGAAAGGCAGATCTGGAGGACAGAAAACTGAAGGTATTTGGTATCAGCCTCATTCTTATTGATGAGACTTTGTGATGTCTCTGCACTGGGAGGCCATTGAGTTGACCTTACATGTGGTGTGAAATTCCATGCTGTTGTGACCCAAGTTTCCAACAAGTGCCCTTGGAGAGCATTATGTGCAAAATCCACATCCTACACTTACAGAAAATTGATCTGTCACATGATGCTGACTCACCATTAGACAAAGGCAGACTCCTCTAAAGAAAGAAACTGTATTTGTGTTTTATATAGCTTGTTATGTAGTCTTACATAAGAAATAATGAAAGCCCTACTTTCAGGCACCAAACCTGAGATAGAGCAAAAGCTTTGCTCTAGCTTTTTCTTTCAAATGTATAGAAGAAAAAAGTTTGAAAGTTTGAATTACTTTTACTAACTTAAGAACAAATCGTTGTTTGACTGACCATACCTTTTTACCTTTAATCCATGGGAACCATGTTGTTCTAGCAACAAAAGGCACAGAAAATAAAGTTTGCCAATGAGGTGTTTTTCGTTCTTTTGATGTCAGCCTCTCTTTTATGTGCTCTCAATGAGCAGCATCCACAGTAGAAGTGATCATCAGGAAGTTTTTGTCTGTTTTAATGTACTTAGTGTACGTGTGAGTGTAGCTTCACAATCACCACACACGGTTTCTGTATGCTTTCATGCAGGTTTTATTTTTGTTTCTTGAAAAGCCGTGTAGGAAACCTTGCTTGTTGATGATAGCCAAACAAGCAGACCAGGTATTTTATAGTATTACTGCTACTGTACTCAGCCAGCATAGCCAAGTAGCCAAAGACTGCTGCTCTGAATGTATTTTATAACTGTTTAGACCATCACCAAGTTTCTTCTGAATTGCTGTTTATAGCTAACGCTCAGGTAGCATGGCACAACAGTACAAACAGATCTTCCACTGACTATTTTCACTTGATACTTATTTACTACAAATATTACCACGCTTCTAGATTTGTCCTCTAATCCTTACACACTTCACTGAAGGCCTAACTGAATTAATTTTGTGAAGGTGGAAATTTGTAGCTGAGCAGAGACTGTGCAATTTGGCTGCAAAACATCCTTTCTTCACACTGCCCACTTTAAAAAAAAAAAAAGATCGAAATAGAAGCCCCCTTTCAGGAAACAACAGACTTCATTCTAGGGCTGTGTGGAAAAGGAATTGACTACACATTAACTTTCCACAAGTGCTAGAGAAAAATCCTAATTGTTTTCCCCAGTCATGATCTAAGGGAGAGAAGCCATATTCATAAAAAGGACAACACCTTTGAAGCTAAGAGCTCAAAAGAAGAGGGCTCTTGCGCTGAGACCCTACTAAGATCATGGAGGTGGGGCTTCCACAGGTGTCTCTCTGGTGCCTTCTCCTGGTGTCTGCAGAATGATGAATAGGAAGAAGTAACAGTCTGCTTGCTTGATGCCTTCAGTTGGGAAAAACAAGGGAAAACAAATTTTGTAATTTTATTTCAGTGTTGAAGAAGAGGGATGTTAAAGGAAAAATGTCAGGACAGCCAGGATATAATTGTACACAATCTAACAAAGTGTGCCTTTCTGAAAGAAAAAAATACCCTTCCCTCCCTCCTCTTCTTTTCCAGAGGTATCAGAAAAAGGATGGGTTCTGTTAACAGTTGGCCTGCCATTTTATTTTGAATGCTTATGTCAAGAAACACTCAACATAAGCAAATATTTATTTTGAAAACTGGGCAGATTCTGCAGTTAGATAAACCTTTCCACGTTTGACAGCAAGCACTCTATATGTGTAATGAACCTGGGTTTGGAAAGAGAGCTTTGGCAAAGGAGGTTTTCACTTGCTGGTGTTCTAAACATTGCAATAAGCTGCTGTCAGAAAGCTTTCTCTTGTGCAGCGATGCAATGAGGGTGCAATGATTTATCCGGCTTCTGTTGTAAAAAAGCCAGCAGAATCACCCATCTGTTGTCAAATGGCATTTGCTGGAGAGGAAGCAGACCCTTTGTTTCAGTGGGACTGGGTATGACACTAAGGAACCATGCTAAGTGTCCTATGCACCATAAAGTGGGGTGTGTGCCTCTCTGGATGATTACTGTGTGATTTACAAAGAAAGAGGCACAGTGTATAATGATGGAAGGGAAACACTGCAGTGATGAAGAACAGACATTTCAGATGTCTTCAAGGGCAGTAAGTAAGTATATAAGGTCCACCTAGCATTAGAGCTCCTGGTGAGGTTCCTCCTCCTATCTCATGGGGCTCCCAATACATGTCTCTCCCTACAGCATCACAGTCAGTGGACATGCAGCATGGACATGCCTTTAGCCTCATGAATGTAGAAGTCAAGTCACACCTAAATTGGATTCCTGAAGGAATCTCCTAAAGGATGCACAGTGTGGTCCTTCTTCTCCAAAAGTCATCTAGTTTGAATGTAAAATTAAGCAACTGGTTAGAATTGCACAGTTTTAATTTGTACTATGGGTGCCAGCTATGAAAAAGTGCCTACAGTTGGTCTGGGTGATGTGTTCCAGTTTGCTTTAGGCATCCAAGAGCCCCAACTGCACTGCTTCGGTAGTCGCTGTTAACAAAGGAGAGATGAAGTTCCTATGTGCTACAGAAGTCCTGAGACTTCTGTGTGTCAGTTGTACAAGGAGCACAGAGTAGGACCTGCCCTTGCTTATGCTGACCAATGACAAGAGGAATCCTTCCTGTGACTCCAGCAAGCTGTGGTGGAGGCCCCTGGTGTGCTTAGAGGGAGTGAAAGCCTCTAATGAGACAGAATGAGCAGCTCTGACCTGGTGTGCTCAAGTGTGTGAAGTGTAATTCTACTCATTGCATTAGTATTTCTCAGCCAAGAACAATTGTGTTTGCTTCCCTGTCTTGCTCCCTCTGCAGGTTTTTTGCAGCAGCTGCAGGTGGAGTATACAGACACATTCACCTGTGTGGTTCGGTTCCTTCTACCTGATCTTTAACTGACCAATTAAAAGTAATTAATCCCTGCCAATCTCTCTAAGAGGAGAAGGAATTCAGAAGGTGAGGCATGCTAAAAGGCAGTGTTCTAATCTTAGGTGTAGCTGAGGAGTAAGGGATCAATTTTGTTTTCACAGAAGTTGTATCCTAAGCTTGTATTTTTTATTTCAGAAATTGCTAGGCATTTGTAGATGCCAGTATTCCTTAGCTGTACTACTTGCTATTTGTGACTAGGTCATATTTAATAGTCTGTTGTGTAATGGTGGATATCGACCTCATCTGAAGTGCTGACTTTGATGGGCTTTGAAATAGATGGTAGGCTAAAAAGTAAGAAAAATATTCATTCCAGGGAAACTGTCTCCATGGGAAGAATCCTATGGAGTAGTATCAGAGATTAATCTGATCATTTAGAGTAATTAAGGGATAATACTTACCACAGTAAGAAAGATTATATTTATACACTGCGCAGCTCTTTGTGCTGGATTGCTGCCAGAATAAAGCTGCAATAACATAACTTCTCAGATAGCATGAACAGGTTGTAGTCTGCCTCGTAAAGGGAACTTGTGGTTCATTTTTGTTGATAACATCTGACACTGAGGTGTAGCAACTGAACTTCTGCAGTTAACTGTACGTTTTCGAGATTTATCTGTCTTCAGTAGCAAGTCATGTTATGATTTATGGCTTTTCAAAGAGTGATGTTTTCTTCACCCAGCAGAGAACACAGAGTACATGAATGGTGCAGCTTGCCTTGAAAACCCTCCCTAGTGCTGCACTGGTATGTCTGAACCACAGGCTCAGGGTTAGAGTGATCTCAAAATGAAAGTTCAGGAAGACATCATCCCCAGTCTTAGTAATAGGGTTTGGTAAAATTATTTCTTAGCCCTTTATGGCGTGGAACTGGATGATTTCTTAGGATTATCCAAGCACTTAATCTAAGAATTTTCTTACTGTTGAAGAGAATGGGTACCTTAGCAATGCCCTTAATCACCTGTGCTTGCTTCTTGTGGTATCCTAGTATTTATGGCTTCTTGGTCTTGGCCTTGTGGTGTGAGATGCTGTTCTGTGGTTTCAGTGTTTGCCATTGTGTGACTGGATGCTTCTGAACTAAATACCATATGGTGGTGTGCTGTTGGCCTTGCTCACCCCGGCAGCCCCTTTCATTTTCATCCTATATTTAGTCCTTGTTATGGTACTTCCGATCTAACCTACGCACAGCGTGACAGAGATTTATTACGATACCCAGTGAGGTCAAGGCAACGTCCTTTCCGAGAAATGGGAGTGCAGGACTGAACTAGAGTGCTTGCAAAGGGACACTGTACTGCATAACTTTTAATTCTCCCTTTTACTTATGATTCATAATCCTGATGTACTCAGAAATTCTTTATGCCAGACACAATACAGCCTGCTGTTGGACTTGCCAAAAATGCATTGTTCTGGTATTTTAACTCTCCATAAACCTATGCTGAGGAGAGAAGCGTGTCAAAATTGGTTGCAAGGAAGCATCATTCCTTGTTGAAACCACCCTTGACTGTCCCCAGTACCTAGATTCCTTTCTTTCAAAATCTTCAGGTCAGTTCTTTGCGAGCACATCTTCAGGTCTGTCTTTTAGTGTAGAACAGAATTTTAAAGTAAAAGAGTCTGTAGTAGAGACTGTGCTTAAACTGTGGTTGCTTCTGCTTACAGTTGTCAGGGGATACCCATTTTTGAGGTCCCACGCCAGGCATTTCTCTCAAAGATGTTCTGCCTCGCCTGAAATCACTCAAATTGTCATAAATCCAGAAAGACAGATTGAGAGTGCCTAGATGTGGTTCATACTCTAGTATGAGTCAATATATCCAAGGGGAGGAGAAAAGACACAGCTTCCAGTCCTTGCACAAATGAATACACAGAATAACAGTGCTCCATCGAGAAAAGGGATGCAACGATTCACCACTCCAGAACAGTCTGTAACCTTAAATTTAGGGGTCTGTACTGGAAGGTAAGTAGCCTAAGTTCAAATCTCAAATCCTCTCAGTCAAAATGGATATAGCAAACTTCAGGGCTAGAAGGAGACTTAGGATGTACAAGGAAAGGATTGCTATGTAGGATGGAAAGGACAGCAAGAGAATATTGCAGCAAGAAAATGGAGATGTAGTAGTCCCTTGTTGATAATGAAGCTATTGAATAACTCCTTTAGTTGAATTGTGTGTCCTGACAAGTGAAATATTCTGCTTAGCATCTTCGACAGGAGGGACACATTCCTTCTGAACTGGAATTAAAGGGGCAGAGAATTATTTTCTGTGGCTCAGATGAAACAGCCAGGTATGGCTGTGAGTACATCTGCTGTTTGCTTTGCCATACACTCCCCTGCTTTTTCTCTGAAATGAGATTTTCATACAAGAGACTGTGGTCTCAACTTGTACTCATGATTCTCTGGCAAGTCAAACTAAATGTAATTTTACTAAGTTTTTTAAGTAATTGCTAAGACAGGTCTTAAAACAAACTGATCTTGTTATCCACAAAGAAGGAAGAGCGCAAGCATTATTCTGGCACTGATACCCAATCTGGAGGGGCAGGTGTTATTCTTTGTCCATTCAAACCTAGCATTTTGCCTCAGAACAGTAGGAAGGCATTTCCCTTGTGTCCTTCATTACAGTGACTTTAAGTACATCTATGCAATGAACCATATTACCTCTTCATTTCCTGCTGGCCACCATGAAGTGACGTCCGCTTTGGACAAAACAGGCCTTCATTACTGGGAAGGTTAGCAAATGTGTATGACATGGTGAAGGATGGCACAAGTCAAGTCCATCAAGTGACAAATCGAGTTCCCCAATGCAAACAGGGTATGAGTCTCCACTGCACACCAGCTGCGCTGTGACAGGATAAAAGGAGCAGGGAAGGACCAGGGCCCACTGAAATTCAACAGGAGTTTAATGAGACTGGTCTGTCCCTTTGGCACTGGAGATGGATGCACAAGGATGACCAAAGCAACAATGTGCTTTGGACATTTGACTGAAGTATGAAAGTTGTATTTTTAGTGTTTCCTGTCTGTTTGCTGATTTTCTTCCCCCTCCTTGCCCAGTCAGGGAGGTGCTGCCAGCTCACAGACAGCAAAATAATACTCCAAAAACAGTGAAACAATCAGGTTTTTAAAACTTGCATGCCTTAATATTGTAAATGATTGAGACAAAATTTATGAAATAGGAATGGCTTTGGGGAAAAAAAAAAAAAAGCTTGGGTGATTGAAGGTTTGAGAGAACCATAATATGTCAACAACATGCTTAAATTACTGTTTGTGTTAGTGCTTCTGTCACTGCTACAGCTTTCAGAAAACTAGCTGCGTAACTGTCTCTATTTGGAGGAAGAAAAAGCAGTCTAGGCTGACTCACAGGTGTCTGGAAAGGCCAGAATACTTGCCTCTTTGCATGTTTCATCATGGTATTTTCAAGAAATTACTGTAGAATTATGTCACCCAAGGAAAATGTCATCCCACAAGAACTGCCCACAAGTTTGCTTTTATTAAGAAGGTTGAACAGTTCCTTCTGTGTTAATGGTTAAGCTGACCAGACATTCCTCACTAAGCACAACATTTTCATTACTGTCTTTTTGGAGAGGCAGTGGGACAGGGGTTTTGCAGACTTACGTCATTCCCAAGTTTGCTATATTTACTTATCACACACACAGGCTTGTAGATACCTACATTGGCATATCAATGTTAAAAATAGCTTCAGGTGCTGAGCAAGGAGATGAATAATCACATTTGAAAGACTTCTGCGAGTTCTCAGATTCACTCCACAGGCACAGACATTCAGAAAGATACAATTCTTCTTGTCTCTCTTAATGGTAGGCTGGCTTGACCTAAATACTCATGTTACAGATTTTAACCAGAAATCCACTAGGAACAGCTAGCTAGATTAGGTAGCTAATTAAAATAAATAAAGGACAGTTAATAGAAAATGAAAGGTGAACATTGTGTGCTATGTTTTATTATCGAGTACTAAGGTCACCATATCATCCTTTAAAAACTTCTCTCCATGTAAGGCTTACCGTATGCCAACGAAGAACCAGGGTGGGTATCTCTATATGGAGGAGAATCTGGTACCCTCTACTTCTGGTCAGTGAATTATGTGCTTGTCTCATGCCTCCTGGGGCTGTGCCCTGATGAGTTAAGGCTGTTTACAGACTCATGAGAAATACAGACTCAAATGTCTCTAAATGGTCTCCAACCACTCTGAAAAAGAAAATGATTATTCCAAACTGTGGTATGTAATGAGAGCAAAATTATTCTGAGTGTCAGAAGATGGCAGAAAGAGGGAGAAGAGGAACTCACTGGTAGATGACAAACATAATAAAATACTGCAGATACCACACAATTGCTTGCTAACCTACTGTTTCTGCATCTTATGTCCTGGAGCCATCATCCTTTCTATCTTTAAATCGAGTTTAAGCTAAGGCAGCTGGATTCACTACCTTCATTTCTTGGCACAGGGACCCATGAATGCTGCCCTTTAACCCAGCCTTTCCTACGTCCATTCTGCAAATCTTTTCTTCACATGCCATTCCTGCTTGGCCTCAATATACTTCTACCAGTTTGTGAGTGTCTGACAGGTGCTGTCTGTTTCTGCCATCTCCAGTGGCACCCTCACCTTGGTCACCTCCCTGTGCTCCCTCAAAGGCTCTCTGGCCTCAAGGACCTGGCACAGCTGTCCTCCCAAAACCCATCAGCCTTCCAGCTGGCTTTGCTGTTCAAAACCTTTTCATGCTACTATGTAAGTGGTGCTTTCTCCAGAAAAAACAAAACAAAACAAAACCAAACCTGAGCTGCTGTATGAGGAGAGAGAATCTGTAATCAGGAGCTTCCAGAGGAGATCAGAAATATGTTAGTCATGGGCTTTATCATGTCAAGGTTTGGGGAAGGAGATTCTTTGCCAAAGGGATTTGGAGAAAGAAAGAAAAGAATATGAAAATAATTTTGATCTTCATCCGTCTCTCCACACTGTCCCTCTTTTTTTTTTTTTTTTCCTGCATTATAAATTCTTATTTTTGCTTGTGAAGGTCCAAGTTTCTGTAAGCTCATAGTTCCCTCTGAGCCAGAATAGATGCTGTGTGCGCAGTGGGTTATAGGGTGACAGTGATTTAAAACTGCTCTAAAATGCACTGGTGAAGATCTGTCCCCGCTGTGATTTTAGGGACAGTATTTTCCAGGTGTCATTGCTGGTCTCCTTAAATGGCATGCAAGCAGTTTGCTGAACTTTGTAAAGTACCTCTGGCTTTTTCATGATATAAAAATAAGCCTGCCTTGATCTATTTTGAACTCATTTCTTAGGAACACAATCTCAGTTGATGTTAGAGGTTTCCAAAACCTTTCAGGAAGTATTTTAAGTACAATGCATTAGACTTAGCCTTCTTCATGGCCCTGATTCAGCACTTAGTATCAGCACAACCTGATGTGTTAGTGCAATACCATTTGCTCCCAGTTATGCATGTTCTGAACTGCCTCTGCTGGGAGGCAACGGATCAGCCTTCTCATCATGCTCCCTGTCTGCCCCCAGATTTACTGGAGAAATTAATGATCCAAAGCAAGGTATTAAATCAATTGAATCCAAGCTATAGACTTCTTTAGAGAACACTAGTGTCACCTGGAGGTGTTGTAGTCAGCTCCATTTATTGGCCTATGCACACTATGCAGTAAAACACTTAGCAGTGACACAAGCTTGAACCAAAATGCGAGACCCTAGCATCCCTGAATGCCAGGGGAGTCTGGATCCAAGCCTGTGTTTAGTGTACCCAGCTCCCCCTCAGCATGGACTGAACCCCTTCATCACTCTGCTGGAGAAACTCCTCTGCTGGTGGGGCAGAGAAAGCCATAGTAACAGCACAAACATAGGTGGTTCCTGACCCCCCAAAGGAAGCTGCTGTGTTATTGTCACCACTGGCCTAAGGTTGTTGGTCATTTCCATAATCTGGCATTTCTGTACCTGAATTGGGAATGGGCAAGCCTGAATGTAACTGGTCAAGCACTCTCTAGATTTCCAAGTGACACATTTCTGCATACAGTAAAGGCTCTTCTTGTCAAGTATTACATACAGTTGTTACTGGATTTGATTCATAAAGGCAAAAGAGTTGAAACTTGAAGTAACGAGTTAACTCCTAAGCATGTTTTTCAGCTTTATCCTTAATATCTAAATCCCCTCCTAACAGCTCTAATATGCATACACGTCCTAAATATGTGTACACACACTCCCCACACATACATTTGTCTATGAACACAAATTGGAATTTAACATTTCCGTTGTATTCTATGTACTACTGAAAGGTAAAATGTTAAAAGATACCCAAGGGAATGATAATGATCAGGGATCATCTTGCTGTCCTACCACTTGTGTTCTTGCAGTTATGACAAATTTCTCTAGGTTGTGCCAGCAAGGGACAGAATAAGTCATGTCTGCTTGTCACTGAGGCTTCACTGTTGTCATTTAATCTACACTCCCACACCCTCTGTCTCTTTTCTTGGATCCTCCTCTTGTGTTTTTTCCTCCCCTTCACACTTGTGTCCTTACAGGATATGAGTAACTGCCACTGAAGTCAAACTGAGTTACTCACTTCCTCTATCAAGGAACTCAGATCCCTAAAACATACATTCTGCAGAATCACACAAACATTTGCATGCCTGCTCCAGAGTGGGAATGAGCTCCGAGAGAACAGCCTTATAAGGTTTCTAGCACTTCATGGCTTGAACGGGGAGGGGGGGGAGGAAATGTTTCATGATGTATTTTTGTGTCTGGTGAATGAACAGTCATACCTTGAAAAAATTACATAAATTACGTTGTTTCATGGAAAAAGGACCATAATCTTGTATTTATTTGGTAGGTTCTTGCTCTAGCAACATTGTTTTGTCCAGGAAATCATTCAGCTACTTTCTAAAGAATTACACTGGAGCTCGATGGGCACAAAGTTTTGTATTTACAGAAAATGTATTATCAGAGTTAGAAATATGGACAAATCAGATTGTTGAATATGAGTAGTTTCACTCCTCCATGGTCTTTAGAGCCTGTTAGGAACCTCCCCAAGTACTCATCTGAACTTGAACCTCTGTTGTGTCTATACAGAGAAGACTGTAAAGCCCAGCTAGAGTGAACTTTGCACTACAGGCAGACTGACTGCATCTTTATATGTTTACTTACAACTTCCTCTTGACTTAGGAACATCTCTGAACCATGACCTCACAACCCCTTCTGAAATATACTGCCGAGCTGATATGAAGTAACTTACTGTTAGTCCTGCTGCGTCTCCAGGGAACAGCCTGAAAATCTGGCTGATGATCAAGATAGGGGCTGTTTGAAGATAACGCTTCCTCATACTTACATGTGCTTGTGGTAGGACCTTCAATAACTTTCAATAACCTTCAATAATCTTTCACCCAAGGCCTTAGATAAAGACTGGAGTTGAGAAAGACAACCTTTCAAGATTGTCTCCTTACACAGGAAACTCCCATTTGGCTGACCCTGCAGGTGATAAAACTCTTAAGCGTGTAGTGGCACTTGTGGTTATGTTTTCAAAGTAGGCATGCTGAAAAAATGCAGGCACAATAATTATAGACAACATCCACTCTTATTACCACTTGATCATGTGCCAAACTGCAAGGACAAAACAGACACCTTTCAGTCCTACAGAAAAATGTGAGTTTCTGCTGGGCTGCAGGGTACAGTTCTCCACTCTGGAAGCTAAGCTTACTGCCTTTGGCCTAGCAAGTTTGACTTCAAGATACCTTTCTTCTTGTCCATCTTTTTAAGATTTCCTGTTCTTTCCATACTTCTGTGGTGTTTGCTGTTCAGAATATTTTGAGTCTCTGAATGCGAGTGACTATTCAGAGACCTCTGAACAAAAAAATGAACTTCAACACCAATGTGAGCAGAGTCAAAGCAAGTGATGACTCTGAGTATGAGTCCTCAGACACAAAGAAGGATTCGGCCTCTATCCCTCCACGAAGCCATAAGAAAACCAGTACAACCATTTGCACATTCAGAGGGAAAAACATGCAGTACAAAAGCTATTTCAGAGAAATACATGTGATTTGCCATTCAGACAAGACCTATATCTGCACTCCTTGGAGCCAGAGGTACCTGCCAGTAACTGCAATGTACAGGATAAGAACATAGAAAGGAGACAGAAGTTTTCAGTATAAGAGTGGCTTAAAAACATGGTGTATGCAAGAAACATACAGTACAGAAGAATTCTCTTTTCACAAAAAGGCTTCACATAAAAGGTGAGATGATACAGCTGTCAGAAACAGGTGTTAGTAAGATATTTTGTGCTTCAAGATATTGCTCCTCCAGAGAAATCCTCCGGAATAATTAAGCCTTCTGGAAAGAAAATACAGAAAGGCTATGCCTACCAGTTGCCTCCAGGTTCCAGTGGAGATGCCAAGCAATTTTCTGGGTGGTTTTGCTGTCATCTCAGAGCATTTGATAATGCTGATATCATCAGGCTTGATTTCTACCAAAGGAAAGTCTCCTTATGGAGCCTCCTTTTTTCTGACACCTATTCACTTGCTCACTTGTGCAGCTTACAGTGCTTCACCCTTCAAAATGGCATCTGCTCTTAGGGAATGCTATCAGGATCCCCAACTCTTTGCCATAAGTTCTGCCAGAACTGGCTCTAACCTTTGCTTCATCCTGCCCAAAGGAAGAGCTGCCAGATCAGAGCTGAGAAGCATTTGCAGAGCAATGAAGAAGAAGGTTTTCATATCTCTTCCCTTTTGTTCAGGGTTAAATCCCAGTCTCGCGGAAGTCAGAGGCTAAAGTACTATCAATCCTCCCCATGCACATCTTGCCAGGATCTTTCATAATGTGTCTACACTGATGAGCACTGTTTGCCCCAAAGAAAAGGCTCCTTAACAAATCTTTTTATCTTCCTTTTTAGAGGTTTGTCATACTAGTTCTTTTCCTGGTAAAAAATTATATTAAAAATAAAAATCTTGGAAAAGTCATTGAAGGCTGTTTTATTATTATTTCCTGTGGGAGGAAGGAGAGCCACCCTGTTGGCAAACCCTGATTGTTTTTCCCCTCCCTAAAATGTTTTTTCTCTGCCCTAGTTTTTGTTGTGTTTCAAACCTTTGAAATAAAAACCTCTTTAGTATTATTCATAATCAAAGCACTAAAGACTTTCTTTGCTCCATAACACCGTTCATTGATTTGAATCTTGAAGTGGTTTAAATTGTATGAGAGAAGGAGGTTGGGGGAGACAAAGGAAGGGGCAGGAAAGAGAACTGAAAGGACCAGAGAGATGGTGCATTTTGAGGATCCAAAAATTCCTGAATTCTAATAATTCCATCTCTTCCACTAGCTAGACACTATGAGAAGAGAAAGGACTGCTTAATTCAGGCTATATACTATGGTTTATATTGGAAAAAAACTCCAATAACTGAGAACAAACAGAACAAAAATACTTGGGGAAACATTTGTCAGTAAAAATAGCTACACTAAAGATGAGATTCCCTAGCTCCCTTAAGGAGAAGCTAGGAAAATGGTATTTCTGACGCTTCCCAGAACTGTCTCAGTAAAGCCAAAATGTTTGATATTTTATTCTTATTGTTTCTGAACAAGAAAGCCTGTGGGGAACATGGATTTGACCTCTGCTAGGTTTTCTCTGTCAAAAATAAGAGCACCTTTATGTGTTTGTGTGTATGTGTCTATATATATAGCCACAAGTCCCATTTGTTTTTAAGTCTCAAGGTCACCATTAAGCAAAGATCATGGCCACAATAGTGAGTTATATTTAGGGACAAAAACACAACAAAGGAACAGGATAGTCCGTATTTTGTCAATGTCTGTGACACTTTTATTACTTATTTGTTTACTGCTGTATTATGGGAAAGTTGCTGAAGCATATGTTATTATTCTCTACACCATCTTCATTCCACATTCTTCAAAAGCAGTTAAATATAAAATTTCAGATTAGCTGTGGAAAAGCCTGCACGTCTGAAGCGATTTTTCCTTCCAGCCTGCCATTTGTCACTGTCCAGGAGATAAAGTGGGGTCGAGCTGCTACTTGACCTTGTACTTTCGCTTCTTGGAATCCTAAGAGCAGTCGCGTGGGTAAAACACTACCCAAGTTTTTAAACACTTCTACTGCTTATCAATTATAGATTCATTTTCATTCTTTGTTTTCAAAGTCAAGCTGTTATTGGTATTTCCTGAGCAAGCATCCATAAAGTGATCATTTCCACCCAACCCCTTCCCATGCCGTGAGTCTTCCCATGCTGGTTCAGCTGGTGCTCTGCCTATTCCAGCCTTGGAGAGAATTAGTTAACAATATGGCTACTATTGAAGAAGTATGTTTACTGCTGCCCAGTGAAAGGCTCCATTGAAGTCAGGAGACCATTGCCAGAAATGTAAATGAAACTTTGTACTGGTCATGTAGGACTGTGGGAGAGGGCTCACCAGCTGGAAACACTCTGTATGGCCATGCTTGCACCCTTGGCTGGTCACTGCATGCTGAAGCTGCCTGGACCTTGTCATCTACACAGCTTCTGTTTTTAAATGAGGAAGAACATGGTGCATAAAAGTCAATTGAACAGCAGCAATTGCCTCAGTCAGATGTTGCCACAACAAATGCTGGCTTGCTTCAGTCCAAGTTGTTTCTCTTTTGACTTACTCTTTGTTTGCTGAATCTGTTTATCCAAAGCTGGAGCCAAGAAACCCTGGACATCTCTTGGCATCACAGCAGTGCCACAGAGGGTCCTTCCTAGTTTCACATGGAAACTTGTGAGGCTCCAAAGAATACTTAGAAGTGATAAGAGATAGCCAAGGGAAATACTCAGCTTGACCTGAATGGTTTCTCATTCCTTTGGCAACTAGGAAATTGAGATTCAGATTTACTGAGCAAAAGACTCCCTGTGCATCCATCCACCCCTTCAGAGAGCACCTGACAGTTCCTCCTGTGGTGGCAACTCCAGAGGGACAAGGTAAGAATACTGATGCTGACATTCCCTCACACAGATTTGAAAACACTAGAAAATAGGATTATTTTGCTGCTGAAGCAGATACTTAAGCAAGTGGTATCTGTACTTTCAGTTTACATTTTTGTGTGCAATTTTGCTTCCTGACTAGCTGCCCTCAAATCTAGCCTGTCCAAGTAAACACTGCATTGGTCTCTACTGTTACAGTTTCCTCTCTTTCCTGCATTTATACAAATACACCCAAAGTCATTGCTACACACAAGCTCTTCTAGATCAATCAGGAATTTTGGGTAAGGTCCTTTCAGAGGTAAGAGGTAAGTGTGTCAGAGCACACTTATTTGATACGGGTGTCCTGGCACATCTCCAGCCAAACTTGTCACACACATGATGGGTGGTCAAGAGCTTGATTTTGGGCTTTTGATATTGAGCCTTCAGGGTCCAAAATTTTAGGAAGAAGACTGAGATCAGATATGATGGTTTTCTGTTATTTTATTATGGGTCTGCACGTAGGGCTGCATCTTAAGACTTCCTTCTATCATTAGGTAAAGAAGGCAGAAGTAGAAGTGGGTATGGGTGTGCCGTTATTTGGCCACATTTGGAAAACAGATAAACACACCATCACTCTTTTTGATAGGAACTGCACCCTTCCCATCACTCCGTAATCTGCTCCCGTACTTCACAGAAACTGTAAAAATATGACAAAGATAATTTATTTTTTTTGCTGCCGCTGGCTGATAACACGCTGAACTGACTTTCCTACACCTATGTTACTCCTGCTGCACCTTGGCTTGCATTTGTACATGTAAGGAGAGTTTGTGCCTGATTTTCCAGAAAGTATCATCCACTTAACCAATCTGTCCCCTTAAGAAAGCTTTTCTAGTCCAAAACGTTTCAGTGTGATTACAAGACGTGCTCCAATTTCTCTCCTGTTTCCTTGTTTGCAGTGCACAAACGGTGACCTCACACACACCAGGACAAACAGACTTCTTAGTCATCTTGCCTATGATTTCTCAGGCATTGGCTCAATACCATTTACTAAATGTAGGCTAGCCTAGATTTCTCTATCAAAATAAAAGCCTCAGCTCCAGTCTTTAACCTGAGTTCCCCTTTTTAACAAGCGATAGAGAAAATGCTGCTTATGGTGGAGGACCACTCCTGGAAGCTCTGCTGTGTGACCTTGCACAGGGTGGAGTTCCAGTGTGTGCAAGTGTTGATCCTGCAAGATGTGCATGTTGCTACATACTTGTCAGCATTGACAACACATTGCTTGCCTCCATTCCCTCACCTGACATACGTGGCACAGACTGCTGAGAGTGCAGCCTCACTTCTTGGCTCAAACCGCAGCAACAAACCAACCACTGTGCCAAGAAGCAAAGCACCCACATGGAAGGAAGTCCCAGGCCCAAGGGAGACAGGGCCACTGCCAGCTGCATCGGCACTGAGATTGCACTGCTTTGCCATGCGGAAGACCACAGAGCTTGTAAAGGCTAGAAATTTGGTAGGACCTTCATTTATCCCTGCGTATCTTGGGCAAACATCATAGTGGGATGTATTACTGGGGCCAAATTTTTAGATACTTCCATTTAGTGGAGGAGCTCATAAGAGAAGATGCAGCTTTTGACTTGGACCTGAGCAGTGCACAATATTTGTAGAGGCTAAATATCCATTACAGATATGCTCAGCTTCAGAAAGGGGAACTGTATAAAAATGAGGAAACATAGTGGCTGAGCTAAAGGAGGAGGTTGAAAGACTGAGGACAATAAGGGAATGCCAGAGGGAGATTGACTGGTGGAGTCAGGCCCTACCAGCCTTGAGGAGAAAACAGAAGGTAGAGGCTCCATTAGGAGAGGATCCCCTCCTCTCTTGCTGCCAGGTAAATGGAGAAAACTGAAGAAATAAGGGGGAATGGAAACAGGTCCCTGCTCGGTGAGGCAGGCGAACCCCATCCCAGTCTCCCTCCCCTTCCCCTTCCTGGTTGTCCTTGCACAACCGATATGGGGCTCTGGAATTGGAGGGACAAACAAATGATGATGGGGATGGAAGTCCATCAGGGGAGTCACCCAGGGCTAGTCAGCCTCCCCCATGCATTGAGACTAGTTCTAAAAAGAAAAAAAGGAGGGTTATTGTAATCAGTGACTCCCTTCTCAGAGGAACTGAGGGCCCCATATGCTGGCCAGACCCACACCACAGGGAAGTCTGCTGCCTCCCTGGGGCCAGGGTCAGAGATATTGATAGGAAACTCCCTAGTCTGGTACGGCCATCAGATTATTATCTTCTGTTGGTCATTCAGATTGGTAACGATGATGCCACAGAGAGAAGCCTCAAAACAATTAAAAAAGACTCCAGGGCCCTGGGGAGATTGCTTGAGGGCTCAGGAGCCCAAGTGGTGTTCTCCGCCACTTCTTCAGTGGCAGGGAGGAATACTGAAAGAGGCAAGAAGACCCACCTGATTAATATGTGGCTGAGAGGCTGGTGCCACCAACAGCATTTTGGGTTTTTTGAACATGGGGAGCTTTGTGCTGCATGGGGTCTGCAGGAAACAGAGTTCATCTGTCCCCAAGGGGGAAAAGAATCTTTGCATATGAGCTGGCTGGGCTCATTGAGAGGGCTTGAAACTAGGTATGAAGGGGGAAGGGAATAAAACTGGACCTGCCAAAGTTGAGCAAAAGGGTGGCAGGCCATTGCTGGGCACGAAGACACTAGCCTGGCTCAAGTGCGTCTACACTAATGCACGTAGCATGGGCAACAAACAGGAGGAGCTGGAAGCCATTGTGAAGCAGAACTGCTATGACGTAGTCGCCATTACAGAAACATGGTGGGATGACTCTCATGAGTGGAGTTCTGCAATGGATGGCTATAAGCTCTATAAGCAGAATAGGCAAGATAGAAAGGGCGGTGGGGTGGCTCTCTGTGTTAGAGAGTGTTTTGAATGCACGGAAGTTAACAAGTGTGATGGATCAGTCGAATGTTTATGGGTAAAGTTGAGGAAGGCCAATGAGGTAGATGTCATGCTGGGGGTCTGTTATAGACCACCCAACCAGGATGAAGAGGTTGATGAAATATTCTACAGACAATTGGCAGAAGCTGCAAAATCGCAAGACCTTGTTCTTGTGGGAGACCTCAACTTGCCAGACATCTGCTGGAAATACAACACAGCAGACAGGAAACAGTCCAGGAGGTTCCTGGACTGTGTGGAAGATAACTTCCTGACTCATTTGGTAAGTGAGCCCACCAGGGGAGCTGCCTTGCTGGACTTGTTGCTTATGAACAGAGAGGGGCTGGTGGGTGATGTGGTGGTCGGAGGCCGTCGTGGGCTTAGCGACCATGAAATGATAGAGTTCTCAATCCTTGCCCAAGTAAGGAGGGGGAGCAGCAAGATTATTACCATGGACTTCCGAAGGGCAGACTTCACCCTGCTTAGAGCACTGGTTGAGAAAGTCCCTTGGAGTACAGTCCTAGAGGGCAAGGGGGTCCAGGAAGGCTGGACTTTCTTCAAAAAGGAGCTCTTAAAGGCCCAGGAGCAGGCTGTCCCCATGTGTCGTAAGACGAACCGGCGGGGAAAATGACCGGCCTGGCTAAATAGGGAGCTTCTGGTGGAACTTAGGAGAAAGAGGAGAGTCTACCACCTTTGGAAAAAGGGGCAGGCTACTCAAGAAGAGTATAGGGATTTAGTTAGGTTATGTAGAAAGAACATTAGAGGGGCAAAAGCTCAGCTTGAACTCAGCCTGGCCACCGCTGCAAGAGACAACAAAAAGAATTTTTACAAATACATTAACAACAAGAAAAGAACTAGAGAGAATCTCCATCCTTTACTGGATGCAAGGGGGAACATTGTTACCAAGGATGAGGAAAAGGCTGAGGTGCTTAATGCCTTCTTTGCCTCAGTCTTTAATAGGCAGTCTGGTTATCCTCATGGTATACAATCCCCTGAACTGGAAGATAGGAATGGAGACCAGAATAATCCCCTCATAATCCAGGAAGTGGTAGTTAACCACCTTCTAAGCCAACTGGAAACACACAAATCTATGGGGCCAGATGGGATCCACCCGAGAGTGCTGAGGGAGCTGGCAGAGGAACTTGCCAAGCCGCTCTCCATCATTTATCAGCAATCCTGGTCATCTGGGGAGGTCCCGGATGACTGGAGACTTGCCAATGTGACACCCATCTATAAGAAGGGCAGGAAGGATGATC
>JAVFHW010073192.1:5521-18505 GCA_032159205.1 Eurystomus glaucurus suahelicus
GTTGCCCTCTTTAGCTAGACTTGCAGACTGACTCCTTTGGTTAACTCTGAATGCAAACAGTGCATGAGTGTGTTTTGAAATGCTTTTGGAAGAGGGAAGGAAGTTTTGAAAAAGGTTTTTTGCTTAGAAGGTGTTTCACTGGGAAGTGACAGCTCCTCTCCACTAACAGGGAACTGGTACCCCAGCACAGACTGGACCATTTAGCTACCGGGAGTAAACTGCAAATTTCCTTCTCTTTTAGCAGCACTTGTCTCTCTCATTCATTACTGTTTCCAGATGTAGTGAGCTCTGATTCAGTGAGTTTTACTGGTACTTGGCTGTGGAATTGCTGCGTTTTCTACCTTTCGTTGCAGTATGTGTGTCTCCCATAGTGAGCAAAGGGGTGCAAGGGCTCTTGGGAATCACAGAATTATTGAGGCTGGAATAGACCTCCAAGATCATCAAGTCCAGCCTATGACCCAACACCACAACATCAGCTAGACCATGTCACTGAGTGCTACATCCAGTCTCTGACTTCGAAGGCTTTGCAAGGCTCACCCGGGTTTGCATTGCGTCATGTGCTCTAAATCTTCATAACTAAGAAATTCAATTCATCAGTCACCCTAAAGGAGCCTGCAGAGAAAGAGGAGAAGGCCACAAACATTACATCTGGGGAGAGTGTTACATGAGTAAGGGGTGGATGATGTGGCCTCAAGGGATCCTTCCATTGCGCTGACTGAACCTGTGACTTACAATGTAGGTAGAGCCACGCTGTGTTATCTATAGGTATTGTTGCAAAATAAAGACTGGAAAAAATTTTGAAAACAAACTTAACAGCATGGCCAAGAGCCTTCTATGTAATTTATAAGGTGTTGTGAGCCTAGTATAAACCTGCAGTGTACATTTGTAGCAGTTCACTCACTGTTTCATTCATCCTGAGCCAAACCTATAAGCTAAAAGCCAAGTACTCAACTGGTGTAAATGAACAAGGGGACAAAGCTCAGTTTTTCTGTGGTGGCTACTGAAATTGTGAAGGAGGTAGACCTTTCTTTCCATCCTCCCTGGATGCCTTGTTTCCGTATGTTCTTGTTTTCTGTATTCCTGCTGTATCTGAGCTGTCTTTCTTGGCTCCTTTACCATGGGTAAAGGGCAATGATTTTGCTGCCCTGAGTAGGGTAATCCACCCTGAGGTCTCATCTCCCTCGAATGATAATGTGTCATGATCATAATGATGAAGTGCTTTGCTCAAGGAAACTCAAAAGAGGGAAGCAAATGAAAATCCCAGCTTTAAGTTATGATTCCTTAAAGAGCAATGGGTACAGAATGTGCAGTTATACTTACATCACATCCTCAGCTTAATGTTGTTTTTTTTTTTATGAAACAAAATTAACTACCAAGTGCCATCATTTTAAGACTATAAAACAGTGTAACCTATAAAACATTCACTGGGAATCTAACTCTTCTTTTGGATATCTTAGTGCAAGGAATAAACATAAAACTTAAATCAGGTGCTTTAGGATTTATGAAGTTGATACAATTTTTTTTTTTTTTCTGGTGACTGTTTTAACAGCCTATTAACATCTTCCCCACAGCAAATATATAACAAAATTGATATTACAGAATTGAGTTGGGATGGTTCCCATGAGTGTACTTAAATATACCGTAAACATCTAGCGCTATTCATCTGTATTATGGACTGTGCATATAAAGTACATCTCTATAAATTCTGCTAAAGCAAATTCCTCCAAGTTCCTCTTGCAGAATAAAAATTAAAGGTCTGATTGTGTGAAGGGTTGAGTGCTCCCGCTAAATTCCCAGCTCTCTTGCAAAAGGACGGTTCTTACTCAGTGCTTGCAGGGCTGCTCACAAAAGACTAATTTTCTTCCTTGTGAGCGAAGGCAGCTGAAATCAGTTGTCACTGTAGTAAAAGTCTTTTACAGATGATTTGTGTCTTGTTAATATTTGAAGTGTCAGACATGAGCGCATCTAATTCATTGCAAAAGTGTCAAGGCTATTAAATGTTACTAATTAAAGGGAACTTCAGGACTGTTCTGTCCCACATTGCTTTTCCATTTATCTGTACCCTGCACGCTCTGTTTTACAACAGCAGTGTCGGCTTACCCTGGTAGATAAGGTTTTAATTGTTGCATGTTTGTTCCGTGTCTCATCCCTCAAAAAGGGAAAAGTAAACTTCTAAATTAGATAAGCCTGAAGTTAGAAAACAATGTCTCTTTTTAGTTCTTGCTTGAATTTTGAAGATAGACGGGGACAGCGTGCTTAAAAATAATGCAAAGGTCTTGTTTGCATCAGGGGATGAGTCAGCATCCGTCTCAGCTGGTCTCCTTTACCTTCTCTGTTTATTCTGTTACATTTTACTGATCTCAAGAGAAAACAATCTGAGACCAGTAAGCTGTTTAGAATAGAGCTAGCGGTGTCGCATCCAAAGCGGCCTATTTGAGTGTTTGTAGAAGAGGATTTGTAGAAAGGATTTTGCTTTGGCTTAGCTAATTTTGTAATTTCAAAAGAGTATATTGATTTCTGTACAATTAAGACAGGACTTCTTTTGGACATTTATATTATGATGTGTCAGTTCCATTTTATAATTAAAAATAAACCCCATGACTGAAGATTTGTCAATATGGGACATTTGTGAAGTAAAGCGGGAAAACTCCTGGCCCTTCTTCGGAGGTAGACTCTGAATGGAAGTCTTTCCCCGTAGCCAAACTAGTTCTATTAATTTCTTCAACTGTTTTTCTGTAATACACTGTTTAACCTGAACAACGCCTTCCATTGCATTACTCGCAGTTCATCTCTGAACCATTGAACATAATGGAGTGAATTTTGAGACAAGATTAATTTGATTTGACAGAGTAAATTAGCAATCCAGTTGGCACCAGAGTCTATAAAGTACCCAATGAGGTGAGGTTTTCTTCTGTATAGAGTAAGTGTAACTATTCCCGCAGTTTCAAACAGCGAGAGAAAGACGCTGCTACTTAAATAGAAATTGATTTATTCACTTAGGACAAAGATTGGAGACTAAAAGCTCCGTATTCAAGAATAAATTGAGATTTATTCTGGGTTTTGAGGTGAAAACACATAGTGTTTGAAATCCTGTGACTTGGGAAGTGGTTATAATGAATATGTACGGAAGCAGAGTAAGGTGTATTGACAGCACAAACTGCATCTAGTGGGGAAAGGCAGGAGTGCCACTGCTTCAGGAGATAGCTTTCATCACTTGTACCCTTTTGCCTGATCAAGTGTGGAGTTTTCTCTTAATGTTCAGGCAGCTACAAAAAGGTCAAGCAATCCAAAGAAACAAAAGCTTCAACTGCTCGTCATCTCATTCTTTTTGATTTTTTTAAGTAACACCGGCATAGTGGTAGACAAAGTCGGCTGTCTCAGTGTAACAGGGAGACTTGAACGGTAGCTCTTTACATCCTTACCACTGTCCTTCAATTAAGACACCCAGAGTGATCAATGAATAACCAGTGTTGGCAAGTCAAGGGCACCGCTGAGTTATGAGCATTCAAGTACACTTCTGTAAAATTATTAAAAGTCTTCATAGGAGGTTTTGTGAATTGAGTTTGTGCAAAAGGGTTCTTTCAGTAAGGCTTAGATTAAATATGGCACTTTGGAAAATTACTGCCTTGAAGAACTTCTATGAGACTACTCAATATGAAGAAGCTAGAACCAACCAGGCCTAGCAAAATACTTGAAGTATTTCCCAAGGTCTTGATGCCACAAGTTTTTTCTACCTGCAGCTGATGCTTCAGCTGCACTTGCCCTTTTATTCCATATGCGCATATTCATGTTGTTGCCTGAGATTTATCATATTTTTCACAGCCTAAAAATATTGTGATGTCTAAGTATTCACTGCAGCACAAAATATCCAAAATTAAGATGGCAGAAAAATGGAGACAATAATTCATATTTGACTGTTAGTGCTTGAGAATGCCAGAATAAATGAAACTTCAAGTGATAGACATTACATGTGATTGGATTGAATCTCCTCTATTCAAAATATTCAGATGTTTTATTTCAGTAGTGATTGCATTCACACACTGTTGTGAGATGGTTATGAGATGCTTAAGTGTCAGACTACTTTGAACTCATCCTCATTGGAAGCATTGGCAACTGAAGGGTGGGTAAATCCAGGTGAGGCTGTTCCCCTGAGTTGTTGACCAGTTTACAGCTGCAGAAGCTCTTGAGAGATCTGTTGAAGTTTACATCCACCACTCATGCTCCATGGGAAACACAGAGTCAGGTTCCAAAGCACTTGAGTTTGCCCTTTGCTACTTCCCATGGATCATTTCTCAAAAGCTAGAGAGAGATCTCATTTTATAATATTGACTTGGACCAAAGTGGCATTAATATCACACTTCAGCAGCCTACCTTGGTCATTTCACATTTCCCTCAAACGCTAATTTTTTTTTTGTAATTTCAGATTAAAAATTGGGAACCAAAAATAGATCGCTCTCAAACAAACTAATCTATTTGCAACATGTATTGCAATCAGTCTACCAGAGAAAGACAAGATGAATTGTAGCAGCTGGCTTTGAGTGTGGTCCTCATTTCACCCTCTTTTCTGGCTCAGTGCTATTGCAAAACAAGGTTGTGTAACTGCTTCAAGGTCGTCAAATGAGTTACTCATAAAAGGTAATGAAGGATTAGCTCCTTCTATCCTACAACATTTATTTACAGAAACTGATGCTGAACCAGTCCTGGGTGATTTGAGGCTGGAGGGGGAGGCAGAGGGGGATTTAAGCTTCAGGAAGGCAAACGTCCAGAGGGATTATTCCCTCCTAACCATCATTTCTGTTATCCCTAATCTCTCACTTTCTCTCTCAAAGCAAAGCCTAGGGCAGATCCATGGGGATTCAAGGTAACGCACTGACTGGTCCTTTTTCCAAAGACCTTGACATCTCCAGTGTCTGCTTGTGGGGTTAATAGGACATCTGAGGGAAAGAGTTTACTGGCTCACCTTGGAAATACACAGGGGGCAAAGCTGCTACGTCAGCCATAGCTGTATCAACAGTGTTGTGGAGGAAGGATGCAAGTGGTGAAAACAACAATTATTTTTCATATATTTGGAGAAGAAAGGGCCTGACTGTATATCATTTTACTGAAATAAAATAACTTTTTTTAGATTTGAATATTTTACCCTAGAACATGCCCTCTTTGGAAAACCGGAACTATTCACATTCAGAGAAACTCCCAGTTCTTCCCACTTTTCTGAACTTTTGTATTTCAATTCTTCATTTCCTAAAAATACAATAAAACACATTACAGTTACATTTTCATTTGGAGTGTCTTGTTCCTGATCTTTTCAGGTGCTAACACACCTTTTACTCTGGTGTTTGAGCACAACATATTCTTTTAACATCTGGCTCTTGTAAGGATTAAGATATTATCTTTATTTTACAGACAGGCTCATAGAAACACAGGAGCCCAAGAGCTACTTTTTTCAAAATAATCATACACCTGAATATAAAGGTCTGCCAAATGGCAGTTTCAAAGGAGCTTGGGTGCATCTAGAGCACTGTAATCACATGTTTAGTTGCGTATGTGGTTGCCTCTGCATCTTTTTAGTTCTTATTATTCAAAAGCATTGGTGCTAAAATAGGTTAATCAGGAAGTGGCTTTTGAAAGTCCTCCTGAAGACTTTTCTGTGGTTTTAGTGCTGTTATATCTTGGAAGATTAAATTTAGAGGATAACTTCCTTTGAATAAAGGTAACAGAATTGAGCTTGTCATAATTGTCACTTGAAGAGGGGAGATTTAGATTAGGAATTAGGAAGAAGTTCCTTTACTCTGAGGGTGGTGAGACACTGGAACAGCGGGAGGTTGTAGATGCCTCACCCCTGGAGATGTTCAAGGCCAGGTTGGATGGGGCCCTGAGCAACCTGGTCTAGTGGGAGGTGTCCCTGCCATGGCAGGGGGGTTGGAACCAGATGATCTTTGAGGTCCCTTCTAACTGAAACCATTCTATTATTCTATAATATGTAGAAGAAATTTAACTTCAAATTATATGCAAATAGGCATCTGAATGCTTGATGTGCTTTGTGTTAAAAATCATCATTCAGGTTTTTTTCCAGAGTTCTAAATAATTTCTGATGAAAATAATAGATATACTGAATGCTAAATGGAAAGGCATATTAATGTTAACAGAAACATTTCTAGACGGTGGATTAAGGGGTTATTTATTGTTTATCTCCTATAAACCTGGTTGCCTTAGAAGCACGTTGATTGATAAAGCATATTTCAAAATTAAATTCCAGTTAAATTTGTAGTTTTTCTTGTTAGATTTTATGGTTCAATAAAAAAATAGTTTTCATTATTTCCTCATAAGATTTACCACTGATTTCATGACAAAAAAGGAAAATCTATCTCCTGCACTTAAGCTTCAATACATTCTTTGAAATTATATCAAGATCAAATGGGCTTAATTTCTTCAAAGTGAATTATAATGCTTTCCATAAGGAATTATAAATCCTACAAGCATGTTGCTGATTTTCAGAATGGCTGTATTGTGAGTCCAAGACAACACGTTAAATCTTTAATCACCAAATGTTTTATATTACTAATGACTACCTCATTTTATTGTGAGTGCTTTCTGAGATTTGTTGTTTTGAAGTGTCATAATATGCTTCATCCTGATTTCACATAATAAATTTTGGGAGTTATGTTCTCCTTATTATCACAGTACCTCAGAACTTTAGCTTATATCATTTTGAAGCACATGCACAAGATACCAATTATTTTGATACTATTTCTGAAGAAAAATGTACACATCTTCGATGTAGTTCAGAAGGTTTAGCCACTGTTAAACTGAGCAGCTTGAACAGTAGAAACAAATATCTAGCTGGTTGATTATTTTCAATGAAGTTTAAATTCTGCTGTAAATGTGGCTTTATTTTTATATCTGCCAATGTAAACAGAGATACAATGCTATGTCCCAAGCTCTCCTAACCTCCTTTGTCTGTTGCCTCTGCCAGCTGTTGGGTTGCTTCCCAACAGGAAGGACAAGGGCTAATGGCTTCAAACTGGAAGAGGGTAGATTTAGGTTGGAAATTAGGAGGAAATTCTTCACTCTGAGGGAGGTGAGACACTGGCACAGGTTGCCCAGGGGGTTGCTCCATTCCTGGAGATGTTCAAGGCCAGGTTGGACGGGGCCTTGAGCAACCTGGTCTAGTGGGAGGTGTCCCTGCCATGGCAGGGGGGTTGGAGCTAGATGATCTTTGAGGTCCCTTCCAACCCAAACCATTCTATGTTTCCTGTGCCTGTTTGATGGAGGTTATCCCTTCTATCATGGTTTGCTGTATAAAGCAGCAGTTGGTGGGTCCTGTGTGGTGTGGAACAGCTCGGGCTGAGTGGGCAGCACTTAAAGGATCATTTCGAGGACAGAGACTTAAAGATGATGGTTATGTGATCAAAAGTGGAAACTGTACTTGGCTTTACAAATTCAGCTGAAGATCAAGAGGAAAGCTTGTGAGGGATTTTAAGTATATTTGAGTAGCCAGATAAAACTTGTAATCATTTTAAAGGGTGTTTTCACTTGTAAAAATAAAATCTGTAAATGTAGCATGTGAGGAGAATTACAATTTGTCTGCCTGAAAAGTCATAACGATATTTTGCCTGTAGAGTGAGATAGGCTTGCTTCATTAACCTGCCGTAATATCTTCGTGCTCTTAATCACAATGCCCATTTGTCAGGCATGAGATTTTTTCTAAGGAGATGACTGTCCATCAACTTCATGATCTATCAGACAACTTACCCTTCTGAATGACAAGGATTGTTTTATGTCTGTTTTTTTCATAAGACTCTAATTCCATAAAGAGACTTGGGGCAAAATCCACAACGCATCTAGTTCTTAGAACAACTCTTTCATATTTTGTCAGCTGTTAGTCGCCTCCTGGTATTGATATAAAGGTGTGTCCTTGCTGTGTCCTTCCCACACACCTAGAACTGGGCAGGATAAATCACTTGAATAGCAGCCATCGGTGCGGTGATCAAAGCCTTGGCCCAACCTTAACGTCACCAGCTACGCTGATGCAACTGGTCTGTTGGCGGAGAGGGCTCCTGCTGGAAAGAATAAACACCAAAGCAAAGGCATTGTCATTATAAAAATACACGGATGGGACTGAGGAGTTTTGTTTTGCTCTCCGGAACAGGCCAGTTGGCCAAAGCTCCAGGTAGCAAAAATTAATATAGTTCAGCTTGCAAGATCAGAGCTCTTCCAATTTATGCAAGCGGAGGATGTGGCATGTAAAGAGTGAAAATAGGTGAATTGAAGGGAATTATAAAATATCTCACCTCTTTCCATCCCTCAGGAAAAACTCCTCTGGGAAAGGACATAAAAATGTACTAGGCTATTTTATGTTCAAGCTCTTTGAATCGTGCATTGCTATTTTAATATTTTATTTTTTCAGAATTGCACCTTCCCCCCTCCTCCTTTTTGGAGCTTAGCAAACAGGCCTGGAACTTTCATCTATAGAACTTGTAATAGCCACTATATTCCCAGTTCATTTATAAAGAACTGCAAGATTGAACACACCTTCCAACATCTAAGCAGTTTAATTTTATTTATGAATTAAGCTTCTGCTCTAAAAAATAAACCATGTTCACATTTCATGTGACTGAAATACAGAGTAGTCATCGCTGTTTGGAACACGCTTCCCTTTATCTGAATATAGAACAGAATTGATGACAACCCCCCCTGTTGTCATGGTAGTAATTAGCAACAATATATACAATTCTGTTACTTGTATTTGCCCAACTGATTGGTGTGAATGCTTCTAACATATTTTGGTTTTTAATCTGCCTTCAATTAGAGAACAACATATAAACACACAGTTGAAAGAAAAGTGATAAATTATCTCACGTACCCTGCAGAATGCGTTTGGCGATTTTTGCCTTGATAACTGCTGTCAGAAGCAGATCTGAAAGAAGCTTTAGTAAATATGTTTTGTTTTGTTTTCCTGTGGATATTCTGTAGGATATAATTCCTGAAAAGATAGGCCTTTCTGTACTTGTTTTTTCCAGATTTTACCCAAATTATTCAGAAAGTCATTGAGAAATGGAAGAAATGAATAGCTGCTGTAAGGCCATTTGTCCGTATTCTCTGAATTCATGAAACGTGCCAGTGAATAGTCAGGGTGGGCAGAAGGATGCAGTGTGCCCATCTGCATCCAGCTGCTATCCTGGGGGAGGCTGTGTAGGTTCTGTGAGCTCCTTTCCACCCAGGGACACCTCCTACCTCCCCACTGGGCATGCTGGAACCAGCCAAAATCAGCTGCACTTAACAGGGAGAAACGCAGAAGTTAAGGTAACACAGGCTCAAAGTTCAGTGTGGTTCAGTCGTGTTATCCCAACAGTAGCTGCTGGTTGGTATCTCTGCTGCAGGACATCAGTGCAACGCATCCCAGCCCTGCTCTTTGCACTATTTCCTCAAGCTACAGAGGAATGTAAATATGTAAGGTTTTATTTTGCCAGGCAACAGATCCAGGATGGTGCCAGCTTCAAAATTAATAATTGGACACCAATCCCTGGAGCACCAAGGAGTGGACAACTACTGAAACTTGGAAATAACTTCTGTGCTATTTGATACATGCCTGCAGTTACCAGGTCGTGGGTTTTATTCAGGATGGAGGAATTAATGGAGTGCCACCCTGAATATGTTCAAGACCAGATTGGATGTGGATTGAAGCAACCAGGTCTAGTGGGAGGTGTCCCTGCCAGGGCAGGGGGGTTGGAACTGGATGATCTTTAAGGTCTCTTCCAACCCAAACCATTCCATGATTCTGTGAATTTAGTTTTTCTCCCAGATTAGACCCATGTTCTACACCTAGAAATCAATACTTTAAGCGTAGTGGAAATCTTATCTCTTACCTCAGCTTTTCAAGCAAGAGAGCTTAGAAGATGTCACACAAGCAACACAAACCAACCTTTTTCACTCACAGTTACTGCATCTTCCAAAGCCCATGACACTGCAGGGGTTCATGGCAGAGTTCCTAGTCAGTTGCTACTTCTGTTTGTTTGTTTTTAAAAAGAAAACAAACCAAAACCCACACTTTGTGGTTTTGTTTGTTTGTTTTCTAGTTAAACCAGTGAGGCGTTAAGCAAGTAAAATGAAAAAAGTTTTGTCATCTCGTGTGTGGCTTGAAGATAAACAGCTAAATTTCTCCTTGCTGAACAGAACTTTCTGATTTAATTTATCTCTTACGTGGTTAAAAACCTACTCCAACTGTTTAGGCTGAAACGCTTCTGTAGAAAGTGAGTCTCTTTCTCCAAGTACAAGGCTAACAGAGATCAGTAATCTGCAAAACACATATGCTGTGGTTCTTATCTCTGCTATGGGGAATTGGCCAAATAATCAGGTGGAAAAAATAATTTCCTCCAATATTTTTTTTGGGGGGGAGTGAGAGCAGCTCTCTCTAGATATCCATAAAAGAAGGAAATGCATTATTTCTGGAGTGGGTCCAGAGTTCTTGGATTGTTTTATTTACACCCAATACTAAGGTGCTTTCCAGTGAAGAGCTCTCAGCTCCACTGAAACCTCGGTAATTAATTGCTTCCACCTTAGTGCACAAATGTGAAGTTAAAGCACCGGGAAGAAAAGACATTTAGAGGTGTCCTGATGTTGTAAAAAAGGGCAGGGATCTCAAAGAGGCTGCAGCTAACTCCCTGTGCTCCTACTCGTGGGACAAAAGGTAGTCAAGACACCCAAATTTTTGAATTATTAAATGACAGGACATAACAGCACATGAGTGGACTGGAAACTCCTATTAAGGCAGCCAAACCCCTGTCCACTGAACCTTCCCAAACTTCAAGACACCCTAGCTTCAAGCTTTTATTCTGATTTGACATATTCTTCTACACTGGTTTTCTCCCTGAGGCATTATAGCTCTGGAAATTTTATATGTAAATATAATAGATCTAAATATGGTTATTTATTACTCTGCATTTCATAAATGTAAAAGCACTTAAACGCTTGTGGGCTCTTGTTTTTCAAGTGCTAAAACAGTAGGAAAGTGAAGTAACAGTCAATGTGTTCCCTGGAACAGGATCTAAAATCTTTATCCCAGCAGAAGATGGAGGTCCCTAAGAACATGTCTGAGATGGCAGGGCTGGGTCTGTAGAGACATAGAGTTAGTTCAGCCAGAGGTTGCCTAGCCACCAAAAGGAACACATTGTACGTGGTTCTCTGTCCACTCTTTTCTGCTGAGGAATTGGAATTCAATATGAAATATTAAAGACAACAGTATTCCTGACATGCAACTCAAGTATTCACACAGAAGCATAATTCTGTGTTATGTCCATTCCATTTAACAAGGTTACTGAATGCGTGTGCCAGGAGCTTTACACTCCCTGAAAAGTTGGAAGTGAAAAGGAGCCTCCTGAGATGGTGACCGTGTTGTTCTTCAGATGGCTGTGACCCAAACAGGTGAACGCCTGTGAACTGTGGCAGCCCTTCTTGGTGACTTCCCTGATTTTCAGTTGTGGTGCTGTTAAACCAGAAACCTATGGCATGCCCCTCACCAGCTGTGATTCCTCATGCATCCATTGGATGTTCTGTGTGATAGACATGATGTTCTGTCCGTGATAAAAAGAAGCTGTACAATACTTAAGGATAATCCTGATCTTTCTTTTGGCCCTAGGCCACATTAGAAGTAGTCACTAAGTTATAATAATGCTTTCAGGCACAGAGATGTAGTTTGTAAAACCTTTTGTGAAGCTTATGAACTGCTGTAGGGTAACTGCATGATCAGCGTCACATAAATGTTAGTCGTTAAGAAAAATAATCATAATAATGATTGCCAGTATAGTAACAATTAGCCTCTTCCCTGGCTTTCTGAATGCTGCAGTACCTTCAGACAACTCATCTTCAATAAGCTAGAGGTGGTGCAATGACTGGAGCTTTGTATAAGCAACACAACTGATCAATAACATGAGCAGAAGCAATCACTTTCATTGACCTGAGCAGGTAATTTGTGTTCATCTTGCAGTGCAGCTGCATAAGAACGTGGCGAGGAGCACGCAGATAAAAGTGGCAGCACATCAATTGTTGCTGGTGGTTGGGGCCAATTACTGGAATTAAAATAACCTTTTCTAGACTGCAGCAAGATTAGCTGTTGACCCTGTTGGCCTAATAGAGTTGCTATTATACTTATTACCATCAGTCCCTTTTTCCACCTTTGCAGGTTATTCTCTATAATTGAAGGCACCCATTCTTGTATGTATTATTTCTGCTGCAGCCAGATTCTGTGGATGTGAGAAGTGCCAAGGTTGTTCTATTAGCAAAGCTGGAAGATGCTAGTGCACAAAGCAAAGGGGGTTCAGTTCGAGATTTAGCAGATAAAGGAGGAAGGAAACTAAGACTATACTCATTGGATAGCTACTGTGAATCTAGGAAGTATAAAAACTTGAACGAGATTAATCTCTTATTGTGCGTAATTTTTCTCAAAAAATACTTTTTCAGCTCTTTGTCTAACGAGGCGCATGTAACTATTGAAATATAACACAAAATGTTTGAAAACCTACAGAACCAGGATTAGTCCATGTCCCATCCAAAGATTCTGTAATGGGGAAACTGATACTAATGAGACTGCTCTGGGACTTCTTGGGGAAGCAGGGCTTGGCCAGCCCCTGTTCAGAGCCCTGCCTCTCACCTACTGACTCCAAAATTATGTTCTAGAATGAATTCAGCCTCCTATTAATGACTCTATGTTGGAAGTTTTTACCATACTATCTATTCATTATTATTCTTAATTTGTAGGAAACTATATATAGCCTAATTATTAGAGGTATATATCAGATGGGCATAGGGTCACAGTATGGTTGTCACCACAGTTAAAGGCACAGCCAGAGCAATGCTAATCATCAAAAAAACCTCTTAATTGCCATAGTTGGCTGTTTCGGTTGTATATTTGTCATAGAATTTTACTGAGGAGGAGCTATGAGTGGGGGGACACTGAACAGTTTGCCCAGAGAAGTTGTGGATGCCCCA